>JAENPR010001561.1:0-137155 GCA_018135685.1 Themeda triandra
GACCTTTTCATTAAGAAATTCTGCTATCGTCTCTTGCATTGCTTTGAGATGGTGTATTTGCACGATCTTCTGTTACAAATATCTAGTCTACAATTTGAGTAAAAAAATATTAGTATATATATCAAAAATAATGATAAATCAAGAAAATGTAGTAGATAAATCAAGAAAAATAGTAGTATTTAGATACGTACTTTGCTTCCTCTATACAGCTTCTTTTTTAGCACAACCTCATGATATTGCAAACATAGTATCCACAGAGATTGGTCCTTATTGCCTGCCACAAAATCCACTTTAGAAGAAAACAAATTCAGTATCTGACCTGGTATAGGTAAATTGACACATATAGGAAGCAACATAGGGAAATTGAACTAATAGAGCAATATAGTACTTACTTGAAGTTTAATTACATGCAATGGTGCTTTGCGTTGTGTCATATGTAATTTCTGAATGATTTTTTCCAAACAATGCCCAATAAAATTACAAATATTTGGACTATTAATTAAACATATTGTGACCTATTGTCAATTAGTAGAAAGAATCACTTACAAACAATAGCAGCTTATTCAAGTCCTTTCAAGTCATGAATAGCACTCCCATCTCAAATCTGCATACATATACAGAAACTGTTTCTTTTGTCAGTTTAAGGAACATGACTTATATACCAATCAAAAGAGTAATCAATCTGATCACAAATGGGCACACTTTATACTTTGACAAATATCTTTCAAGTCTGATGGCATTGTTCAAGTGAATCTAAGCAATACAAAAGTCCGATGACATTGCTCTAAGATTATTCAAACATCCATGACATTGTTTCTTATAAATTTCACAGCAATCTGACTACCTATTGTCTGAAAATGGAAGACATCATCATTCAGCCATAGTGTATACTGTTTTAGGGCACCAAATCTCACTCCGTTTCTAAGATTATTCAAACATCCATGACCGTGGCTCTATTTCTAAGATTATTCAATCATCATTGCTATTGGACCCATACTGAATCAAAGTCACGCTGTGAACATACACTGAATTGAGGTCGGCGCGTAGCAGGGCGGAGGTAGCGCCGGCGTGGTGAAGTCTGGCAGCAGCAGCACGGCACGATGAGGAGGGACGGTAGAGTTCGGCGCGGTGGACTCCGGTTGGGGTAGCTGACGGTGTCGTGGTGTGCCCGGTCCGGCGTGTGGTGGGGAGCTCGGCGGAGCGGTGGAGTCCGGCGTAGGGAGCAGCGGCACGTGTGGTGGGGAGCGCTAGTTAGGGAGCGAGGCGGCGCGTGGTGGTGGAGCCCGACGACGACGTGGTTGGGGAAAGCGTGGAGTCCTGGCCGGCGCTCGTGGGTGAGGACCGCCCGACCCCGATGTATGGCGGAGTCCGGCCGGCGCAGCGGGGAGCAGCGGCGTGGAGTCCCGCGGCGCTGCGATGGCGGATCTGCTTCGGGAGGCGCCCGCGGAGGAGAATCCGGCCAACCGCCGGCGCGCGCGGAACTCCTCCGCCCGGCCGCCCGCGCCGGCCCGTGGAGCCCCGGTGGCGTGCTCGGTGGAGCAGCGGCGTGGAGTCCGGGTGGAGCAGCGTCGGCTGTGGAGCAGCCGGGGAGCAGCTGGCGGCGGACCGCGCGAGGGAGGCGGATGACGGCGCGTCGGCGGATGGCAGATCGACGACGACATGGAGAAATGAGGAAGGAGATGGAAAGATCGGCTGCTGAGTATTAAATCGGGGACATTTACTCCCGGTTCCCACCGCGCACCGGGATTAAAACCCTTTACCCCGGATTCTATTTCTAACCGGGAGTAAAGGTTAGCGTTTCTGGCGGGCCGCGAAAAAACACACGAAATCTAGGGTCATTTTGGCTTCCCGCCATTTCCAAAGCAGTATTTTCATTTTTGTATTTCTTTTGTTTATAATGGGTAAAGTACTATTATTTGTGCAGAAAATAACATATTACTTGCAAATTTGTGAAAAAATAATTATATTTCCTTTTGCTATATTGCGACATGAAAACTATGTAACCTAAAATATTTTATTTTTCTTTTAAATACTGAACATAATATAAATAATAACCTTTATTTCATTAATGCAAAAATATAGTCTTTAAGTAATATCATTGAATCTATTGTTTTTAGACAGGAAATTTTTTCTAACATCATTTGTATGTCAAACTTTTCGTTGGACTTAGTTCAACATATAATTACTTGGTGAAGTCGTGCGGAAATTCAATTAAACTGTAAAAGGTACCAAACCAATTTGTAAAAATCTCACACTTGGTATTGGCTTCACATAGGGAATTTGCTAGTCTAAGAAAAAAACATTAAACCAATACAACAATTGGATCTCAGAATCCTTACGAACACAGGTGTATAAGCATGGTTGAATGAGAGGTTTCATATACCTTTGTGAAGCACGTGCACTCCGCATTTGTCGAAATGGTTTGAGATTTTGTGGGCAGTCATTTACACCGAAAATATGGCCCCATACAAGATATTAGTTTTTTATCATTGTTTTTAATATTACATTTTTCTTCCTGCTATGTGAGCCAGAATATGGTGAATTATAGATCGAAAATAATCGAACTATGATAGCAACCTCCACAAATATTTGCCTCCTAGGGCACATGACACCATGTGGAAAATTGTGGCATCATTCTGGATCTTTTTCGTGGTGGACTCAGTTCAACATAGAATTACGTATCGAAGTCGCACAAAAATTTATTTAAATTGTAAAAGTACCAAACCAACTCAGAAAAATCTCAAACTTAGCGGTTGCTTCACATAGGACATTTTCAAGCCTGAGAAAAAGTTTGACACCAATACGACACTTGGACCTTAGAATCCCTAAGAACGTGTATAGACATTGTTTGATAAAAGGTTCTATATACCTTTGTGAAGCATGTGCACTCCATATTTGTCAAAATAGATTGATATTTTTTTAGTATCCATTTATAACTAAAATATGGCCCCACCCAAGATCTTAGCTTTTTATGATCATTGTTTTTATTATTATAATTTTTTCGTGCTACGTGAGCCAAAATATGGTGAATTATAGATCAAAAATAATAGAATTATACAACAACCACCACAAATATTTGCCTCCTAGGGCACAGGAGACCATGTGTAAAATTGTGGCACCATTCGGATCTTTTCTAGGGTGGACTCAGTTCAACATAGAATTACCTAGTGAAGTCGTACGAAAATTCAATTAAATTGTAAAAAGTACCAAACCAACCCAGAAAAATCTCAAACTTGGCGGTTACTTCACACAGGACATTTGCAAGCCTAAGAAAAAGTTTGAGACCAATATGACACTTGGACCTTAGAATCCCTAAGAACCCAGGTGTATAGACATGGCTCGATAAAAGGTTCTAAATACCTTTCTCAAGCACGTGCACTTCGCATTTGTCAAAATAGCTTGATATTTTTTTTGGTAGCCATTTACACCCAAAATATTGCCCCACACAAGATATTATATTTTTATGATCATTATTTTCATTATTACATTTTTTCATGCTACGTGAGACAAAATATGGTGAATTATACATCGAAAATAATGGAATTATGCAGCAACCTCCACAAATATTTGTGTCCCAGGGCACATGAAACCATGTGGAAAATTTCGGGGGTGGACTCAGTTCAACATAGAATTACCTGGTGAAGTCGCGCGGAAATTCAATTAAACTAGAAGAAGTAGCAAACCAGTTCGGAAAAATCTAAAATTTGGTTGCTTCACACAGGAATTTGAAAGTTCAAGAAAAAGTTTCGGACCAATGTGTAGTTTCAGACCAATGTTTATTCTTGCCAATAAACTCTGATCGTAGGAACTGCTTGTGTCTCAATATACGGATGCACCAGTGTGTTATTTTGTAGAACTGTATAGTGTGCTTTATTGAAATAATCATCCCCCATACCAATATATATTTTCTTTCCTAGTGTCCCCTTTCCACTTAGTCTCCTCTCGTGTTGTGATTCAGGCACATATATATTCAGTTATGTTAATTACACAATATGCATGCATGATAATGGATTAATTTACGTAAGCCTCTAAATAATTTACATCTCCTCTCTTCACTCATTTTTGTAATTAAACTATTGTAAATTACTCCTTTACTAAATAAAAGATAATAAATAATAAAAATACAATTCTATTATAAATATTTAAGCCATGAAATATAGGATGAAGATGGGAAGAGAAAGAAGATGATGACCATGTGAAGAATTGATGGAGGCGATGAAGAAATTGATGAAGAAGAGAGCTCCAAATGGCTCTTGCTCGGTCGAATAATCCCTGGGCACTATATATATAGAGAAACATTTAGTCCCGGTTGTGCTTGAGAACACGGTCTAAAAGTGTATTTTTACTCGGGTTGGAGACACCAACCGGGAGTAAAAGTACCGTGACCTTTACCCAGGCTGGTGTCTCCAACCGGAGTAACTGTCTACCTTACTCCGGTTGGAGACACCAACCGAGAGTAAAGCCCGCATTACGAACTCCCAGCTCCATGTGGACCTTTACTCCCGGTTTGAGACACCAACCGGGAGTAAATGTCCCTTACTCCCGGTTTCAATAAATGGCGAGAGTAAACTAAAAAATGGCGCCGGGAGTATAAGTCTGTTCTCTACTAGTGGAAACGGTCCCCTGCGTTCTTTGTAGGTATGTGGGTCTCTTCATGATTTGAAACTAAGGGAATTTTGATCACCACATCATCACTGATCACTCGAGTCGCAAAGCAGCATTTCAAATCATTGGAGGGCGAGGGGACAATGGCAAAGTCATAGTATGCACTTTGCACCAACATTGGCAGAAATTAAAGTGATGAGGAGACAGCAGGAGTGATAAGGGTTATCAGCATTGTCATGTCATGTTATAAAATTGGGTGTATGCATATATGTTTGCAACAAAAAGGAGAAAAGAACTGATTCTGATCTGATAATGAGTGTGATACGCCAAGAATTCATTGAATGGAGAGGAGCTAAAGAGAAGCCAAAAGAGTTAATTATGACGATCGGAGAAAAAAACCTAATGAGGATTCGAAGAGAGAGAGAGAGAGAGAGAGAGAGAGAGAAGCCACTGCAAAAAGAAAAATGAATGAATGAGCCATTACCATGTGTAAATGAACAAAAGTTAATTAATTGAAAGGTTGCAAGCCATCATTGTTCTCAGAGATTTGTTTGCGGTGGTAATCTTCACAAATGTGCTGCCGTACATTTGATACCGGGGAACAATGAACTTTTATTTTTCTTTCTGGCCGACTAGGACACTGAAACGTTGAGTTTAATGAACTTTCCTACTTTTAAGATTTGGGTTCCTTTGGCAATCGCATCTAGTACAATCGTAAACAAACATATATATTTTAGCTGGCTTTTTTTTTCCAATCATGCCCTCTCGTGTTTCCGACTCATATTTCATATAAAACTCTCATGTCATCTGCAACGAAGCAAAGGTAACCTAATGCCTTTATTCCAGTATATATCATATTATACATTGGATAATGATATTTCGAATATATCTTTGTTTTGCCTCCTCTTCCTTTGAGCAGGTTATGCACATATAATCAACACCATTCACTATATAACTATGACTACTCTCTGATCTCTGAATGCATCACGTAGATAAATTATAATGGAAAATTTTGGACATTTTGTCTTACGGGATAAATATTTCGTTCTGTAACATTTAGAAAATAAATAATTCAGATATCTGCAACACATAGAAGTTCCTTGGAGTACTTTTGTTTCCCCTTTTTCATCATCTTATAAAGAATGAATGTAACTATTTGAAAAAAGGTTAAGATGGATAATACTACCAGTTAAACAACATTTATTATCTTAATAATTGGCCAACAAAAGAGCCTTCTCAAGACCTAGAAAGTGCCATATTATTCAGAGAAAATGAAAAGCAAAACTACCCATCACTACTGCAAAAACAACCTAAAGTAGCATACCTATTTGAACTACCCATCACTGCAAACATGAAAAATATAACCCGAAATACTGCTATACCTATTTATAGATTATCGGCCATTGCAATTACCAAAAATTACCAATGCACACGCCGATAATCCACTTCTAACATTGCTAAACAATTATGTCTATCACTGAAAACAGAGGACAACACAATTTACAATGCATAAGTTTGTTGCACACGGCATGCCTTTAAGATATCGAGGTTACAATTTTTTTTGAGGACTATCGAGGTTACAATTTTCATGATCATTAATTTGATGTAAAAAATAGAAACATAAGTAGGCGAAAAATGAATAAAACAACATTGTCGGCAAGACCCTGGTGTCCTAGGACACAGGGCACCAAGGTATGCCTGCTTTTCTCCTTCTTGCTCTCTGTTTGGGTATCGTAATTTTGCCTTCGTGTATTGTGGTGAAGTAGTGATTGCTTAGTCACTGAGATGTATTGCAAAGCCTTACGAATCCATTTGTTAGGCACTTATTCAGTCAGGTCAGACCTATTCTCGGACTTGTGCAGTGCTGTATATAGATTTGTATGCCGGAATGATGCTGGTGTGTGTCCATGCGTCTTTGCTGATATTTTACGCCTACTCTGAGTTTTCCGCCCTTTCTTTCGTTTTAATCAGAAGGATACAAAGAGGATGATTAATCTATTTGGCTCATGAAATAAGCGTCTGCTGAAAAAACTAAATAGCCTAACCTAATATTTGTCCCAAATAGACAATACATATATAGTTGCCAATTCTATTTATGCAGTCTGTAGCAGTGCAGGGGGATGCATACTGTTGCAGTGTTGGATGGAAGGCGTCGATGTTAAGAATGCCACAAAAGCTTAGTAGTATTGAACTAGGAAATATCTTCGAGAATGCAATAAAAAACAAAGCCAATGAATTATTAGGGACTAAAGTGGCCACATCGACAGAAAAAACTCAACAACTCATAGGACAACAAACATCAACAAAGATAAGAATCAGGATGGAAGATATATGTGATGGTACACCCAGGCTTAGACCTCTGAATCGAGACGGCAAAGTTAGTGAAACAAGAGAACAATATATAGCCCACAAATTATTGATGGTGGAACCTAACCCTGCCTGTGGCACCAAAAAGACAAAGCGCAGATAACCCATCGATCTACATAGAACATGGGAGTATGGGAAGAGCACGAGGTGATACATGTTGGCACACAACTTGAAATGAGTAGCTCAAGGTTAAGAAGGTGACAATGGAAGATGTTACTCCACTATTGGTGCAAGACCTGGTCACGCCCAAAAGTACCAGGAGCCTTCTAGAAAGGACACTCAAGCTTGGGGATGAGTACAAGAAAGAGAGACAAGACTTTGTGGATGTACACTTACACGAACACCCTTGTAGGTCTATGGACAATTTCAAGGGATGTACATGGACAATATGATCCTTATGGATGAGAAGACTCCAAAAGCTTCATCACGCCCGGTTTAGCCACGTGTCAGAAAGTTAGTGGTAATAATCTAGTTATCATTGTTGGATTGTGTTCCTAACCAGTGGTGATAATTGGGTTATCATTGTTAGCCCATGTTCCCAACCGTGGTGATAATCCATTATCATTGCCCCGCCCCATCTTACCAACCCACAAAGATAATAGTTTTAAAATAAAAAGCCCTAGACACTCAGTGAAGGCCCACCAAGTCTATCTAAGAATCCCATTGAGCCCTTGCCATCGAGAAGGAAGCAACATGGTCACAAATGAGAGAGGGATTCTTGAGGTACTTCCACCGCCAAGCCGAGCCCCCGCTGACCTTGCTAGGGAGACACCCGTGCCGGATCACCAAGTCTCCGGCTAGAGGATCCTATGCCAGACTACTGCCACTCTAGGCCACCGAGCTCCAGTGCTTAGCCCCCGCGCAGGTCGCCGTTGCAACTAGTTGCGAGTACGCACCATGGTCACAGCTCCGCATCTTCAGGGGAGGGAGAGGAAGAGAGAGGAAGTCATAGTCAGTGGGGGAGTACCATTAGAGAGGGTAGCTGGTGGGGCACCCTCCACATGGAGTCCATTCACGCTCGTAACACATGGTCCAATGGGCCCCGCCTATCGGACACTTTGAAGAAGCATACGTTGGAGAGGGTGTTTGATATAGGGGGTGGGGAAGCTCATCCGACTAGTTTTTGATTAGCACTCAGGATTGATTTTTTTATTGCAGGTTTTCACGTGGCTAGTTTTGCTTTGCGACTATGGCTTTCAAAGTGAAAATCTTCCCGGTTTTCACCGCCGTATCATGCCATGAACCAAGCAGTGGGATTACAAAATGATGGTGAAAATATCGTTAGTAAAAACTATTTGTGTAGTAGTGTCACTCTAGAGTAGCATGCATATATAGTATTTTCACCCAAATAGTTATTTAGTATGCTTAAACACCGTGAAAAAGCTACATGGCGGAAAACCATTTCTGTTTAGGGGTCGACCATTAATCTAGATTAATGTATTGCTTAGCTCATTTAGTGGGCTATTGAGCATGAATAATGGTAACTGTAGGTAGTTGTCTATTTATCGTTTAGTGTTAGGAAACATTAATAATTAATCACTGATTGTGGAGATTTGAACCCTTGAGTGACATATTTAATAATAATAATAAGGTCTTAAATCTTTAGCTTAAGAGTTTGGTACCTATATGGTTTCTCATGACAAGATAGAGCATTGCTACTCTATTTTACTCTTCTATATGAGAATTCTATTTTGGTTTATTGCCCTGTCCATCACCTGAACTCATGACATGTACCACTAGTTATACGAGTTATAATAGCGTGCATCTAGTCATGATATAGTCTGATTTTAAAATGTATTAAATTAGATGTTGCAAATTGTATATCCTCTACTGTGACTTACGAGCATGTTTATTAGTATTTATTAATAGGCAGCGATGCGTATATATATGCCCAGAGGATATGGGAACTTCAAAGCATGAGCGAGCGGTAGTAGCCCAAAAACTTCTTCCGGTCCAGCTTTAATTTACCTGCTTAGAGAAAGCAAAATGCATACCCTAATTCATTCAAAACAAGCTAGCCACCATATAGCCATGACTTTGGACTTGGCTCTACTGTTACTTGTGTTCCTTGTTCCTTCTGTTGTCCGCGCGGCAGATCTCGGAGACGACTTCATGATTGTAGCAGCGAGCTCGATGGAACCGAAAGCCGCCACCTGCTTGGGACACAGGGTACAACGACATTACATATAATAAGTTCATCATTTAATTTGCTATCTAGCTGCATATATGAATCCATTTTTCTCAACACTCATCATCATCGCATGTGTGGCTAATGCTTACAACGTGTCTTCTACAAACTTATATATGTTTGATTGACGACAGTGGTTCCGCCGGCCAACCTCACCTGGTTACCGGTGGATCTCCGGCAAGGCCCGTGCTCGCGGCGTCGCTGGACGCCGCTGCTGTGCCGCCGTCACTCACCGATTTGCTCCACCAGGACGAGCTCCGCGCCGCTGACGTCCAGAAGAGGCTGTCCCGGCAATGGCACCGGCGACAACAAGGCCCCCGCCGCTGGTGGCGGCGATCAAACCAATGTGTACAGTGGTAGCAAAATAGTAGTCCGCGTAGGCTCAAGACGGCCCACCAAGTCATCATCAACGGCAAGTACATTTGAGTGTAACCGTGGTCGACAGAAGCGGGAAGGCGACGCAGGAACTTCAGATATGAAAATATGTGGAGGAGGGATCCGACATACATGAGCCTAATTGCTGACACATGGGGCAGCCGATGCTGTTCAGAATATGGCGGAGCTTCAGTCCACATTGGGTAGGATGCAAACATCCTTCCATGACTGGGAGCACTCGGTTTTTGGATCAGTGCGTTTGGAACTGAAATCTCTACGCAAGGACCTGGAGGATGAGGAGAAGAACGATCCGATCAGGGCCATCAAGGAGAGAAAGACAACTTATGTCAAGAATCTCTGAGATGCTTGCACGAGGAATTAATGGAGAAACAAAGGTCGAGGGTAACCTGGCTGAAAGAAGGTGACAGAAATACTAAGTTTTTTCAGGCTAGATGCAAAGAGAGAGGGCTAAATCAAATCGCATCAACAGCCTGCGCAATGAAGCGGGTGTTATGGTCACTGACCAGAAGGACCTGGAGGATCTAGCAACGACTTCTATAAGTCCCTCTTCTCGGCACAACCGGAGCTGGACCGTGGGAGGTATCTTGGATCACGTTGAGGCTAAAGTAACTGATGATATGAATGCAGCAATTGATGCTCCGTTCACAGCTGAGGAGGTGCATCAGGCGCTCAATATGATGGGCGCGAGCAAGGCGCCCGGGCCAGATGGGTTCACGGCTGGATTCTTCCAACATCACTGGGGGACGGTCGGGTGAAAGTGTGACAAATGCAGTCCTCCACTTCCTTAATGGTGGGGAGCTGCCGGCTGGTGTGAATAGCACAACGATTGTGCTGATCCCGAAGACAAAGAACCCCCAAGAGCTCAAGAACTTTAGACCGATATCCTTATGCAATGTCATTTATAAGATTTGCTCGAAAGTTCTTGCTAACAGGCTGAGGGTTTTCCTGGATGAAATTATCGCTGCAGTAACAAAGCGCTTTTGTTCCTGGCAGGCTGATTACGGACAACGTGCTTGTGGCCTATGAATGTATCCACTATATCAAGAGGAAAAAGGGCTACGGGGAGCATGTGCTGTGAAGCTAGACATGGCCAAGGCCTATGACAGGGTGGAATGGCCCTATCTCGATGGTATGTTGCGACGGCTTGGTTTTTCAGGATCAGTTTGTCTCAACGATCATGAGGTGTGTTTCCTTGGTGTCTTTCTCGGTTGGGTGAATGGGAATCTGTCAACACCTTTTTCACCTACGCGTGGTCTATGACAAGGTGACCCAATCTCCCCGTATTTGTTCTTATTGTGTTCGGAGGGACTCTCATGCCTTCCGAAGTCAACTGGTCCGGTGCATCTTCAAGAGGAGTACGTGTTGGTATACACGCACCTTGGGTTTCGCATTTGTTGTTCGCGGATGATAGCATTGTGTTTTTCAGAAGCATATCGCGTGCAGGGGCTGAGCGACTACAGTGGGTCCTGGACACGTACAGCAAGGGGTCTGGGCAGTTGGTGAATAAGGAGAAGTCTGCAATCTTTTTCAGTGCCAATTGCCAAGAAGCCGATAAGCATGATATGAGTACTGTTCTGCAGATTGACAAGATTGCTTTGGCAGAAAAATACTTGGGGCTTCCTACAGCGATTGGTAGATCAACAAAGGAGGCCTTCGAGTACATGCCGACGCGTATCAGAAATCTGGTGGGCACCTGGGCAGGAAAGGAAGCTAGTGGCGATGGACGAGAGATTTTGATCAAGTCAGTGGCTCAAGCTGTCCCCACCTACCCTATGAGTTGTTTCGGTTCCAAAAGATACTTGCAAGAAGATGAAGACGATCATCTCCAACTACTGGTGGGGTGGTGCTGCTAATAGTAAAAGAATGCATTGGCAACGGTGGGAACTCCTCACCCGGCCAAAGATAGAAGGAGGCATGGTTTCAGAGACTTACACTTGTTCAATCTGGCCCTGCTTGGTAAACAAGGATGGAGGCTAGTGAACAATCCAGATTCACCGGTGCTCAGGTTCTTGAAGGGTCGGGTATTATCATGATACTGATTTCTTGTCAGCTTCGAGAAGAAAACACGCCAGCCAAATTTGGCGGGTTATCCTAGCGTGAAGGGATGCTCTCAAGTCGGGGCTAGTGAAGCGCATCGGAGATGGACTGCGACAAACATTTGGGATGATCGGTGGATTCCCAACCATTTTGATGGAAGGCCATTGGTTGTCCCTCATGCGGCACTCCGTGACTATGGTGGCTGATCTGATCGACGAGTATGGCCAATGGAACCAGGAACTAGTCGAGTGTACCTTTGCAGCCGTTGGATGCCCATGCTATTCTTCGTACTCCACTCAGTGGGGTTTTGGGAGAGGATAGATGGGCATGGGATTTGGAGAGACATGGCATCTACTCGTGAAGTCGGCATATAGACGACTATACGAGCGCGTTGTCAGATGCAATGGATACGGCATCAACGTCCTGGAGATGTTACTTGGAAACGGATTTGGCGGGCCGTGTGTTCCACCAAAAGTCCGTCTTCTCGGGTGGCGTGTCGTCAATGAGTTCTTGCCGGCCAAAGGAATCCCGCATCGGCGGCATAGGGAACCTGTCCCAAATTGTGCAATCTGTGGGGCTGGATGAGGAATCAATCAAGCATGTCTTGATGGAGTGCAATTGCTAAGCATTTCTGGAATGAAACGAGGACTCGATCGGAGTAAAAGTCCCTGACCTTCACCCCCGGACTTGGGCAAGGGACCTAGTCGATCCTGCAGTTTATTCTGAGAAAGATGCAGCGGTGCTTTATGGCATGTGGTCTCTCTGGGATGAGCCGTAATCAGAGAAATCATGGTCAGGATCCAATTCCTATTCGGAATGCAGTGGAGTGGATAAGAGATAATGCCTATGATCTGTGGGCGAGTTCTCATGTACTAAAAGATCGTGGCCCCAGCAAAATGACCATTGGCAACGCACTCCCCGACAGTGGTGGATGAAAGTAAATGTTGATGCTTCGCTCATCTCCGAAACAGGTCGGGGGCTGCATGTGCTCAGTCCTCAGAGATGAAGCAGGTCAGGTGAGGGGTGGAGAAGGCCGTTGGTATGATCATTGTCTCAGTGCTCTAGCTACAGAAGCTTTGGCTTGTTGTGATGGTGTTCAACTCGCCCTAACACAAGGGTGTCCGCTGTCTGGTACTGGAGTCTGATTGCCAGGTTCTAGTTCATCTATGGGGAGAAGCGCCATACACAGTTGTCTGAAGTTGGCCCCTGCTGCACCAGCTGAAGCTCGGCCGGCAATTTGATGATTTTGTTTTTGATTTTTGCTAGTAGATCTTGTAATCTTCTTGCGCATGAATGTGCTAAAATGGTGTCCCAAACAAACCGGTAGTGGAGTGGCAATTACCACCACCGGTTCTTTGGGACATCATAGAAAATGATTGTAAGTTTGATCATCAAATTTTAAATGAAAGCCGGCAGTTCCCCAAAAAAAACGGCAAGTACATTTGCATGCTTTATTCTTGTTGACTATACTATTCGAATAGAATTATTTAATATATATTAATAATGCCAGGTGGGTTCTTCTCAATCTCAGCTGAGCATTGATCCAGCGGCGGCGACCGGCGGTAGCGGGGGTCGACGTCGAACTCGACCACGCTACTTCCGGGAGTGATCCAGACGGTGGTGCTGGACACCGCTAGCGACGTGCCGTGGGTGCAGTGCGTGCCCTTGCCCCATCCTGCCGTGCCACCCGCAGAAGGACACCTTCTACGACCCGGCCACTTCCGGCACGTACGCCGCCTTCTCCTCAGTGGCGACGCCACAGTCATTTTACCTGGTGCACAGGCACCAGGGTAAATTTGTTTTTGCCATTTAACAATCTTATTTTTACCATGTATTTAAATAAAATTATGCAAGTTACTGGAGTAGTGCACCAGGGTTAATTTGCTTGGAGCTTCGCCACTGCTTCTCCTGGGCGGGGCCCGGCCTGCAGGCAGCTCGCCCCTACGCCAACGGCTGCGCCAACAACCAGTGCCAGTACCGGGCCCCGCTACCCCGACGGGCTCGGGCCGACGTCGGGGACGCATAGCCTCGACCTCCTGACGCTGAACCCGACCACCGCTGTCAGCAACTTCCACTCCGGGTGCAGCTACCCGCACGCCGGCAGCTTCGACCTCCTCAGGCCGCCGGCATCATGGCGCTTGGCGGCGGCCCGGAGTCGCTTATCTCCTGTGACCGCGTCCATGCACTATGCCAAAACACTATCAGTGACGCGACGATTCCCGTGACACAAAAACGAAAACGCGCCACCAATAATCTATCCCGTGACGGTTGGCAAGACGCGCCACCGATTAGTTGCTGCCCATGCCCCCAAGCAAGACGCGTCACTGATAACTATGCATTCGTGACGCGTGTTAACAAGACGCGGCACACTGATAAAAATTGTGACGTGTATTGTCAAGGCGTGTCGCGATAGACATGGTCGTATTTTTGACGCTGGTTTAACAAAATGGCCACAGATAAGGTATGTGACACGTTTTTCCTAGACGCGCGAACAAATCATATCAATCACTTTTCGTAACAACACGCGTCACAAATCACCTAGCCGGAAAATTATACATCTACTAATCAGTAGACGGCTCCTCCATGAAGGCCCGTTTGCTGGGAAATTAAATGGGCCTTCACGCTAGCAGCCCAACTCAACACCAATCCCCTCAACCCTAACTCCACGTCCGACCGCCCTTCCTCCAAAGCCGCCGCTCAACACCGCACCCCTCGAGCGGCGCCCGGGACGGTACGGCGCCCGCGCCACGCCGCTCCGCCGTCGCCCGCCGTTCCTCACCCCGGCGTAAGTGCGCTTCCACTTCCGACCTGACGCGCTCGCTCCCGCTGACCGCAGACGCGCACGGATTGCCTAGGGTTCGGTCTCGGGCGGCCGGACCTAAATCCGCCGCTGCCGGGGTTCAGCGGGCGCGGGCGTTCGAGCTCGGGGTTCCCCTTCCTCCTCCTCCTCCGCCCCCGGTAAGCGGCTCCCCTCCCCGCTCCCGGAGGCCGCGTGCGCGCGCGCTCCTCGCATTCGTCCCCGCTTCCCGGGAGCCCCCTGCGCGGTCTCGAGCAATGCTGCCGGTTTAGGGGCGCTCCCCTGCCTCGCATTCCCGCTTTCGCTTCCACGCGCGGATTTCAGCCGTGTTGTTAGGGCGCGGGGTCCTGGGTTTCAAATTGTGGGAATGCGGCGCGCATCTGCGCGGGCCGATTTTGCAGCCTGAGCATTTGAAGGCTCAAGTGTTGGTCGATGGCACCTGTATTTCCGCTTGCCTTGGCGCGTGATGTCAGTTGCGTTTGGGCGCGGAAGTGGGGTTCCAACGTAAGTCTGCTTCGGAGGAGGCGTGTGCGTGCATCTGTGATCTGAATTTTCGCCCAGTTCGAGGTGGAAATGTTGGGGGTGGGGGTTCACAAGTATGCTTGGTCTTGCGTGAATGCTGCTATTGCTGGGAAAAATTGGTTAATGCCTAGCTCTCTTTTACTTACTGGATGTGTATATCACAAGAGAAAACGATGCCAGTGTTTGTTCAGGTATGCAAGTTGTGGCATGAAGCACTGGCTTCTTCTCTGGTCAGGGTTTATTAGGATTGTTCACTTCTAGATGTGCTTATGTTTGGACTTATAGGGTGCCTGCAACTAGATGAAGGGTCATGCCTAGTTGACCTTGTAGAAAAATGTTTCTGGCCTGTGGTTGCTGACTTAGCTTGGTGATCAATCCAATGTATGTGGGATCAATCTGCACCTGAAACTGCATTATCAGTCTAAAACTAACCCCTCGCAGTTTTTCTAGTGTCAAATGAATATGTCTATTCCATACACAGACCCTGTAACTATAGAACATGTTGCCTTCATTTGAAAATAGAGCAGTGTATTCTTCTATCTAAAAATGAACTAATCTCTGACTCAGCATTATTCTAGGTCCAGTCTTTTGATTCAAAAGTTTTGTTACTGCTTAACCCTCTGCTTTCTATATTTATATTCATGATGAGGATGCTCTGTTTGCCAATATGTGTGAAGGTGTCAGGAGAGATAATTAGAGGTTCAGATACTGAAGATGTCAACTTTAACTAAAATTTATGTAGTTCCTCTTACATGGATTCGTTATTGTTAGTGTTTATTTGACAATTGTGTATGATAATGTAGCGGCTAGAAAGGAACGGACTTGTCTATTGAACAATTCAGTTCTGGAGCCCGTGGATTTATATGTGCATTGCGTTCTTCTACGAGCATCAGTTTTATTTATTGGCAGTTATTCAAGATGTTTTTGTGCCTTGTATTGTTTACCAGTGAGGCCATACTGGATTATTTTAGAGCATGTCCATCTAAGTCATTAGTAAGAATGGATCTGCAGTTTACCTCATGAGAAGCTACTACTGTGTGTAGTTACTGATGATATATGTCTGCTATCTATGTTTTCCTTTCATAGTACCACCTTTTTATTCATTGAAATATAATTGTACTACCACTATGGACAACAGGTTACGTATTTACATTCGTCACTGATGATTGATAGGTTGTCGCATGGTTGAGAGAACAAGATCACTATGAGTATCTGACAGGCAAATGGTAAGACTTTTACTTGAAAAATGCTGTGTGTTCTTCCTTACTGTTTGTACTTTGTACTCTTATTTAATTAATCTAAAGAAATGTATAGTGATTGCTGGTGGCACTAGAATAAGGTGGTAAAAGTTCGTATGACTCGACTGAAAAACACAATGAATGAAATATTTTTTTATGGGATCATGTACTTCTAGGAGAATCATCTTTAGATGGTGCGGGTCTGTAGCTAGATGTTCATCTTTGTCATGATGGTGCACAGACCTGATTTCCTGATGGAATTACTATCATAGATTTGCGATAGAGTTAATAATCTTTTTTCTAGCAAATTGGCACTTCGCAGGTCCTTTCATTTGGTCAGTTTGTTTGCTATAATCTTTTGTGCTATGTGCTGGCAGGTGAAACAGTGGCATGGTCTGCTGTGCATATTTCAGTCTCCTTATAATTACCATCACCCCAGCCAGGTATGGATCTAGATGTGCACAACTGACTGTTTACGCTTGATCTCATTTGATGATTTTTTATTCAGAATGTTTCTGAGTTCTGACCAGACAATATAACCTTCATTACCTATGTTACCAGAAAGATCATTTTTTAAGGATGTTCAGATATGACGTCTATCATTTTTTCTTCTAAATTTGTTTCATATAATCACTAAAAAGTAATGTGACGAGCATAGAGATTAAAGGACTGCACATTCAGCAATGCTTTGATTTTTAAACCAAAGCAGTGATGACCTCAAAATACTCTTAATTTCAGTATCCCTTTCCATCCGTTTAGATAAGGAGAGGGAGAACACATCTTTTCTACATGGCTTTGAATTTGTTGTGCTTGAGCTACTTGTGCATATTTTTAGATCATAATTGCTATCTGATGGTTGGGCTCTCTATACATAATTTGCTATGCTGATTTTAAAACTTCATAATGAAATAGGACAGATTCTATCTATATCAGTCCATTTCTATTTGTTTTTTTCTAAGGAGATGTGAAAAGCTGTAACTTACCAATTTGTTCCCCGTCTGTCTTGAACTCTTGACAGAGGTGGATATTAATGTTTTTAATTAAAGTCATGAGACTTGGTGGAGTTGGATATTAATGTTTGTAATTAAAGTAATAGTAGGAGCCCGAAGGGCGCCCGATGTTCTAGTAGAATTAAAGGTCCATACACATGCATCGTTGTATAGTTCAGTGGTCAGCCATGAAACTTTTTTGCATTTATAATTCCTTTGTCACCTCACATGATGTCTTGGTTCACTCAACTCTTCACTCCTTTACAGGTGCTCTTCCAAGAACATGGGAGCAGTCATGCTATCTTTCATGATCGAGTGATGAGGAAACAAGGTTTTACTCTTCTAGGATTATTAAGTGTTTTTCTTGTCTTTGTCCTCATCAAATACATTGGTTGTACCTTGTATACAATGGCCCAAGGCGATAACATGTATCTAAAAAAAGTTTGGTAATTATTGTAGGGTGTAAACCCCTCCAGATCATTCAAAAAAAAGTTGGTAAATAACTCATTGTTGAAACGGTGGTACGTCTGATGTGTATGTGTGTATATATGGGATCATGTTTGATGTGTGTGTATATATATAGGATCATTGCATATATACAGGATTATTGTAATTTTTTTTTTGTTTTATGAAATAGTTATCTGTGACGCGTATTGGTTGACGCGCCACTGATAGAGGGTTATCCGTGATGCGTATTTGGTTGGACATGTCACCGATAGAGGGTTATCCGTGGACGCGTATTGGTTGGACATGTCACCGATAGAGGAGTTATCGGTGACGCGTATTGGTTGGACATGTCACCAATAGAGGGTTATCCGTACGCCGTATTGGTTGGATATGTCACCAATAGAGGGTTATCTCGTGACGCGTATTGGTTGGATGCGTCACCGATAGGGTTATTGGTGACGCGTCTGGGAACCGCGTCACCAATATAGGTTTATCGTGGCCAGCGTTTTTTACGCGTCACAGATAAGCCCTTATCTCTGACGTAAAAAGGGTGACGCGTTTTACGTGTCACGGATGACCCCTAGACGCGTCGCAGATAGCGTTTTCTGGCATAGTGATGTACGGCAGGACCTTCTCCTACTGCCTCCCGCCCTCGGCCAGCTACCTCGGGTTCTTCATGCTCGGCGTGCCGCCGGTCGCGCCGTCGCCGAGGTACGTGGTGACGCCCATGCTGAGGGACAGGCGGGCGCCGCTCACCTTCTACCGCGTGCTCCCTCCGGGCCATCGTCGTCGGCGGGCAGCGGCTCGGCGTGCCCGCCCACGGTCTTCGCCGCCAGCACGGTGCGCTGGACTCCCCGCACGGTCATCACGCGCCTGCCCCCACGGTACGGGGCGCTGCGCGCCGCCTTCAGGAACAGCATGAGGATGTACTCCCCGCGCCGCGCCCCTAAGGGCATCCTCGACACGTGCTATGATTTCACCGGCGTCCGCATCAAGCTGCCCAAGGTGGTGCTGGTGTTCACCGGAACGCCGCCGTGGAGCTGGACCCGTCGGGGATCCTGTTCGACGGCTGGCGCCTTCGCCGCCAACAGAGACGACCGCATGCTGGCGCATCCGGCAACTTGCAGCAGCAGACGATCGAGGTGCTCTACGATGTCGCCCGTGGGGCGTGGGATTCCGCAGGGAGGCGTGCTGAGCGCTACCGATCACGCCAGACTGCTATGCTGAAAGCTCTCGACGAGTCCAGCCGGCTAGTTGGGAATCTGACCATCTAGTATCTACCTGATCGGTTTGGCCTTTTCTGATGTTTGAAATTATTATTATATATAATAAATAAGGCCGCCCATGCATGCATGTTTGTAAAACTGATATATATATTATACTTTGTACCTACGTCATGCTTAATCAAGGTCTACGCGTTCCTTCCCCGGTGGTCTACGCGTTCCTCAAGGTCTGTGCGTGGCTTCCCCTCACTGAATCGGTTGCTCCTCTCGTCTGCGTTCGTCGCTTTTCTCCTTGATCTGAAGTTTGCCTCATTTGTTGCCTGATGGATAGAGATTTGGGTGGAGGATTTTGGATGTAGATTCATTTCTGGCTCTCTTCGCAGGCAGGCTGATGATCGTCTGCGGCCCTTGTTCCTTGCTCGGACGGCAGGCACGGCGAGTGCGTGGGCCAATTGGGGCTTGCCGGTGGGGCGCATTTGGCAAGCAATGGCATGGGGGCGCTGGTTAATCCTTGCTCATTGTCTATAGCGGGTACATCGGACATGCAGTGCCTAATTGTGATGCAGTGTTTGTTCACTTTCAGCCTGAATGTGTTCCTGCCAGGAAGCAAAGCAACTGGTGGGGCTTGCTCTGAGATCTGATTTTCTAGTTGTGCCGTGTAGCTTTGCTGTTCTTTGTTGTCAACTGGAGAGTGGAGATTAGAGTGATGGAGTAGTTTTAGTACAGTGTCAATCTAGATTGAGGTCACTGAACATCTTATTCAGGTTCACTGCAGCCAGTCTGCAGCCAGTTTTTCGATCTCTATTCAGGGTGCAGTGTCAGTTCTGTTATTGATTTTTCTTGTGTCTGATCTAAAGTAAGTTACGAGAGCCTAAGGGACGCTAACCCTGAATGTTTTCAGCTCAGAGTTGATTTGTTTGTAATCATGTTATTATCTGATCTTAGGTTTATTTCAAGTGCTGAACCCTTTATTCTATCAGTTTATGTTTACTGAATATAGAGCAGAAGTGATATATCAGTTTATGGAATTTTAGTCTTTGTTGATTCAGTTACTGTAAAGGCTGATTTGCTCTGTCATTCCTATGTTCTGTTCCTGAAACTGTTCTGTATTATGTACATGAGATATACAAGCTCTAACTAATTGCCTAAGGATTATTTCTTTTGGAGTTGTGTTCCTTAACTGGAATGTAGAGCTTCAGTCTCGGTCTAATTTTTTATTGTCTCTATCACTCAATCGAATGTGCTAGTACTCTTGATATGCTTGCATATGCATTTAGAAATATAGTTCGGAATGCCACATGTCATGAATGTTCAGTGCCATGCACATTCGTTGGTAGGCTAGTAGCACTATTATTCCAACAGTTGGTAGGCTGGTTGTCTGTTGTATCCACTGTCCAAAAGTAATACTATACTAAGACTAGTACTTATAACTAATAAAACATTTTTTGTTTTAGACAGATCTATCAGTTTATATACATGCAGTAAATGTAATATGTAACTGCATACATGCTCACCCCTGTTAGTCTATATAATGCTATTTGCAGCATTGTCATGATATCTTTGTGTAGGCTGCATAGGTAGTAATTTTTTTTCATGTTGAGTTGCTTTTCATGGCTGTCATCTTTACAGTTAGCATTTGTGCTTGAGTGCATGTAAGTTTTGCACTTTGCAGGGGCATGGTGCACAATCTGTTGATATTGTTGGAGTCCTCAAGCATCTGAAGGGGTATTTAGATTTTTCTTTTATTCTGATAACACAGAGGAGGGTGTTGCTGTGGTTGCTGGAAGCCTGAAACCATTAAACTGATTGGGACGCACTGGTTTTTAGTTATTATAGGCTTTTTAATGTGCCCATGCTATATGTGTCTTGACAATTTCTTTTCCCTGACCTGTCTGAATGTGCTATTTCTGTTTGTTAGCTAGTGTGTTCAGCATACAATCTGGTGGAAAGGTAAATTGTTCCCGTGTTTTCAAGTCTATATGTTTACATTCTCCAAGTGGCGGGGCGGCAGCCGCGGACCCGACAGGCGGCGGATCCGACTCCAGGTAGGCCTCCTCTTGATCTTTGATATGTGATTGTGCTTCCATAGAAAAAAAATTATGATCTGTCCTTTCATAGAAAAAAATTATTTCTTGTGATTTGTGATTGTGCTTCCATAGAAACAAATTGTGATCTGTGGTTGTGCTTTCATAGAAAATTATGATATGTCCTTCCATAGAAAAAATTGTCTCTTATGATCTGCGATTGTGCTTCCATAGAAAAAATTGTGATATGTCCTTCCATAGAAAAATATTGTTTTCTTGTGATCTGTGATTGTGTTTCCATAGAAAAAATTATGATAATTGTCTCTTGTGATTTGTGCTAACACATCTTGAATTCTATTTATTATGATTTGTGCTAACTACATGTAGTAACAAATTTTTTTGTTCATTTGTTGGTTGCAGCCTTGCAACAAGCAAGACAAGTGAGAGACATGGTAGCTTGGCCCTTCCTGATATATTTTTTTACGATTTGCTCATTAGTGCGTTGCTTTACTGTTTGTGTCAATATACATGTGTTCCAATGTTATTTGGGCAATTGCATAGTTTCATTTGACATCCTTGTCTTTCGCAGCAAGGCACAAACCGTATGTCTGGTATAGCTGTTACAAAATCTGTGGTTGCTACTGGAGCCAGGGGGAAGAAGAGGGAGGAATTTTTGTTGATATCATAGAGAGGATAATTGTGGACATTGAGCTCGAGTGTAAGTACCGGTCTATGTCATGCCTTGTCGTTACTAATTGGTTTCCGTTGAACATATCAAGATATTCTGCCTTTTTCCTTTTCTTTTCATGAAATCCTTTATGTTTGTCCTGAATTTGTGGTTCTAAATGTTTTAGATAGTGATGCAGCCATGGTTTCAGCCTCAGGGTGCAGCCATGTAGAACTAGGGCAGGGGCACCACTGGGATGTGGATGGCTATGTTACCACCAGCATCTGTTGTTCTAGGCCGAGCCTAGAACTCTAATAGAAAAAAATACCGAATATCACGCAACAGCAGGCGGAGCAATACGTGCTTTACTCAATACACAACTCAATCCCCTACGTGTTGCCCACAGTAATATTTATGTTCCTCGTAGCGCTTACACGACGATAACGCCCTGTGCTCTGCCTCCTAATGCCTCTAGCCCAGGCTCTGCTTGGGGGCTAAACCGTCATGCCTCCAAGACTTGTGTGTCTTGTCCTCCGAGTGGCCGACCGCGTTAGCCCCACTCGTCATAGATGGTGCGGTGTGCTCTCCTCAGGTTCCAGAATGCCGACCAACCTGCTAGCGCCTTCAGCTGCAAAAGGGCAAAACACTCACTGCGAAAGGTTTCACATGAAGCGTGCGCTTGCGCTCCGGCTGTCAAACCAAATGCCACCGATGGATTGGTCGCGGCTATGGGATCCGTCCTGGTTGACCTGTGCCCCTCCGAGCCGACCGAAACCGGCCCGGAGAATTTGCCATAACGGGTGATTCGGCGCCTCCTCACCGAATCAGGGAACAAGGCTAGTAGTGTGGACAAGGTGCCTAGGATTCGGTTGTCCCCCAACAGCATCCATGGTGGCCCTCAGCGAGTGAGGCGCACTTCAACGTGGGTGGAGATCTTGTTGTCACCACATCGAAGAATGCCCGCTCGTGGCTACCGGTGCCTGTTCATCAACTCCTAGCACCAGGCAATACACACCTGAGTTTAATTAAAATGCACCCAGGTGCAACCAACACAGCGAATGCACAGACCCTCTGCCAGCCTGCCAAGCAGCTAGGCGCGCACGCACATCTCCCTCCGCATGCAGGCACGCACACCTCCGCATGCATGCAGGGAATTTTTAATTTCCAATAAAAAAATACGATATCTCCTAAACCGTAAATCCGATTTCAGATCCGTTTGCATCAGGTTATTCGAAAAAAAGTGCTTAACAAAACGAGATCCATGAAGACTATATTTGATGAATTTTTTTTAAGGTATGTAATTGCAACATCAATGTACTATGAGTTGCCATCATGACTACAACACAATTGCAACTTGCCTGTAGCTTAGTTAGTGCTTGTTGCAACCACTTAGAACGTAATTTTTACCCGATTTTTGTAGTACATGCAACTAGTTACAACCTAATTGCAAAAGCCTAGCTAGTGAACAACGTGAATTTTATATACCAAATGTGTGTATTCTCTTCATGTTGTTCACTAGCTAGCCACCAGCAGTGCGGAGAACCAATTGTAACTTGTCGTGTTTTCCTTTTGCAAACTTGGTTATACCCCAGTTGCAACATGTTCTTTTTTTAGTAAACCAATAGCAACCTGATTGCAAACCTAATGTGCAACATGAACCTAATATCCGTCGACACTAAGATGAAACAAAAGTGAACTATAATAGAAATTCCTCAAATCTACTAACAGTTTGGTGATGCCTAGAACCCTAATCTCTGTCGACGCTACTAACCCTAATCTCAGTCGACGCTACTGACCCTAATCTCTGTCGAAGCCCTTAATTTCTGTACATGTAATAAACCCTAGTCTCAGTCAATGTTATGATAAAAACAAATGGAACTATACTATGAAATCATGGGATCTGCTAACAGTTTGGTAAAGTCTTGCACCCTAATCTCAGTCGACGCTCCAAACCCTAATCTCTATCGAAGCCCTTAATCTTTGTACACGTAACAAACCCTAATCTCAATCAATGGTATGATAAAACAAAATTGAACTATACTATGGAAACATGGGATCTGCTGATAGTCTGGAAAAGCCTTGAACCCTAATCTCAGTCGACACTATTAACCCTGATCTCTGTCCACGCTATCAACCCTAATACCTATCGACGTAACGAACCCTAATCCCAGGTAAAATACAAATTTGGAAACCTATTGTACACCATTTGCAACACCAAAAATGTAAAGCAAATGCTTCCTGGTTAACGAATAATTGCTAATCACAGTCAAATGAAGTCAGCTTATTACAATACTGCACCCCTATTGTACACCGTTTGCAACATCATAAGTGTCACAATTGCAAACATGGTTAAATAGAAATTGCAACATGGTGAATTATCATTAGCATGAGGACCAATTCCAACCTCTACTGAGTTTTCTAGTTAATGATGGAGTACGGATTAGAAAAAAATAAGAAGAAACATAATGAATATGTACAACATATATGCACAAAAAAAAACATTGCAAAGTTATGACACAGAAGCACCCTTGTTGTTAATAACAAATTTGTTGCATCATTTAGATGTCATCAGGGAGGAGATGCAATTTGCAACAATATCCTAAAACTGATTACAACACGAGCACCGGAGGAGTTGCAAGTTATGACACATATGCAACCATGTTATTAATAACAAATTTGCTGCATCGTTTAAAGGTCATCAGGAAGAAGATGCAATTTACAACAAATCTTTTAACCCGATTACAACACTAGTGCTGGAGGACTTGCAGAGTTATGACACGTAGTTTCGAGACAGGGTTAACATACACAGATATCGTTTGTCAACTAATTGCAACTAGAACATCGCCCTAGTTACAACTGAGAAAATAGGCTAGTTATACATAATGGTGGACTGAATTGGTGCTGTTTTTTTTACAGTAGAATGGTGCTGTTTGGTTGAGTGTTACGTGAGGGAATGGCAATGGGACAGAGGTAGTATTTTCAGTGAGCAAAAAATACTAGAGCCCTCATAAACAGCGGTGGACTGAATGAATCAATACTGAACTAAGTTTCAGTACTTTGTTTTCAGTAATTTCAGTTCTTTGCTTCAGTAGTTCAGTTCACCCATGCAGGAAGTCTCTGATGCTGATGAGGCACATTTTCCATGGCAAGGGCAGGCTGATGAGCTGCATCTTCTAGCATCTGCATGGGTGATGCAAGTAATCAAACATATAGCATCTGCATTAAAAAAACAAAAAAGCAGGGGGAAAATTAATGGGAGGGGAAAATAGTACCAATTACAACAAGGATACAGCACAGTTGCAACAGGTGCCATAACCCAGTTGCAACTCAAAACATGTCTGGCACGACACACATTAAGAGAAGCATCAAGCATGTGTGCTTTAGATTCAGAATACCTGAGTGACTGACCCAAGCCAAAATTGCAGCAGACTGCTGCTAAAACTGCAGATGGAAAATTGAGTATGTATACCTCTGAAAATAAAGCAAACGCGTAAGAAGTATGTTAAATTTATTTTCTCAGAAAATGGACAAAACCGAACCTTTCCAATAACAAATCAAGATAAATAATTAGACCGAGATATATGTTAAATTTATTTGCTGCCTTCCTGCAAACTTTGTTACTATTAGATGTATGCAATGGTGACTTAAAAGAAGCTTGTAGTGTAACAGGTCCTCTACTGCATTTAGATATGTCAAGCATCATAGTGTCACCAGAAAATGGTCAATCTAAGCATCATAGCATCATAGACTGAGTACCAGATTCAAAACAATATCGACCAATTGCAACTAGAAACACCTACCAGTTGCAACTACGATAATAAGCTAGTTCCAACACTTCCAGGTCTCCCGACCCGCTTACCTTCCCCAACGCTGGAGCCTTCCTCCGCCTCTACCTCGATCCCGCCTCCTCCGGCGACGTGGATGTCAAGCCCGACTCGACTGCCACCTCTCCGGCTCCTCCGGAAACCTTCCTAGAGATGCACATTCACATTAAAAAGTCAGTTGCAGCAACAGTGACAAAAATGTCAGCCAATTGCAACTACCACACCCAACCAGTTACAACTAAGAAAATAAGCTAGTTGCAACTAAGACCAGCGACTGCCACAAATAGGAGGAAGGTTGTCGCGTCACCGCCGGGCAACCCCATGGGCACGGACCAAAAGCCAAACAGACGCCGGAGAGCATGTGCGTGAGGCGAGGACGCACAGGAGAGGACCAGCCACAGCCGCCGGGAGGTGGGTAGGCCGCGCCACAAGGGGTGAGTGCAGTTATTAAAAAAAATGTTGACCAATTGCAACTAGAAACAACTACTAGTTGCAAGTACGATAATAACCTAGTTCCAACCACTTCCACCTCCTGGACAAAAAAGGATCTGATATGTAAGAAGTCATTCGAACCTAGGACTACGTGGGTTTTATTACCAATTGTATTGGAAATGCTAATGGAAAATACGATGAATAGCGACAATTTCAGGAGCCACAACAGGTAGCAGAAAGCTAACCAATACTACTTATGCTGCTAATCAAACTAGTAGTGGAAATGTTGAATCAGCTGCGGGCTAGCAAACACTCACCTTGTGGTACCTTGTTGAAGCCCGAGGCCGCTTAGAATGTGCAATGCGACTGCCAACGACGGGGACTTGCAAACTGAAGAACTCTGTATCAAAACAGGGGACAGAATTTAAACTAAAAAGGTCTCAGTACGATACAATGCATCATTGTAATAAGACACTAATATCTTAGTAGAAAATTTAGTATCGGCAGCCATACTACTAATACTACTATAATTCAAAGTGAAGAGACCAGAATGGCATGTTTCATACAGGTAAGACAAATCCATCAATACTACTAATGCCATGACTGAATCCTACTAACAGTACTAGTTTGAAGTGCATCAATACATGTTTCATACAGGAAATATATGGAAGTAAATGTGGACAACACTAACAATGGGCATTACAAGTTTTAGTTTGAAGTGCATATCTGTACCTTCAGTAGGCCATTACTCCAATACTGCATTAGTATCGCTGAATGGGACATATCAATACTAATGTCTGAAGAAGTCCTTTCAGTACTCGTTTCAGTCATTCAGTACATCCAGAGCAGGGGAGTTGCTGGAGAGGCCGATTGCGGCAGGTGTGGCTCCACCCCCCCAGAGGCGAGCAGCGGCAAGATAGTAAGCTTCCGGTGCGTCAGTATTTTCCGCCGCCGCCACCAGCACCGGTTCAGTAATATGCTGGAGCATCCAGTGTTCCTTAGAAACTACTGCAATATCATGCAGACATATTCTGGGTGCTCTGCCGTGAGTTGAACTAGTTTCTGCATTTAGCATTTACATCAATCAAATGTCATATTCAATCTAACGCAGAAATTCGAAAAGGCATTATCAAGCATACACCCTGATGAGAAACTTGGTCAGGGAAATCAGCCATATACTGCTGAACAGCACTTGTTTCCTTGTGACGCTTCACCAATTTGCCGAAGTACTAACAGTCAACACCAGTACCAAACCGCTTATAGACTAGTGAACCTGCGGCATGCCGAACTGGAGTCTGAAGAAGAGTATCCAACTAACCTGAACCTTCTGGAAATCCGTGGAGGTCTGCAGGAAGGCGAGCAGCACATCCCTGGGGTCGCCCGTGGAGAAGGTCCGCAGGAAGGCGAGCAGCACATCCCTGGGGTCGCTCACCGACGCGCCACCAAACTTGCTGTCGTTCCGGGCCAGGAAAATCGTTCCACCGGCCGTCACAGCTTCTCAGGCCGTTCCACGAGCCAACAGGCGACGGCATGGACGCGAGTAGGATGTGCTCGACGCAGGGGCCTCCTCACCGGAAGGAATCGGGGCGAGCAGCAGGTGCCAGGCAGGGGTCCCCCGAGCTCCGGCAGGCAGCCGCCGCGGCACGCGTGGGCTTCTGGATGCGTACGAGGTTGGGCGGACGCTTGGGGAGGGAAACTTCGGGCACCACGGTAGTGCCGCTGCCGTACCCGTGGCTCCATGGTTTTTTGGGGGCCGCCCCTTGCCTGGGGGTCACCGAATGTAGCGGGGACGGCGCGCGCCGCCGGTGGCTGTGCGGGAGTCGCAGGCGCGGCTGCTCGGTGGGACGAGCGATGCAGGGAGACTGCGCCACCGGGAATGGGAGGCCGGGATGGGGAGGCCGCGTCACCGTCTCGCCCATGGAGCCCACCGTCGGGAGGAGCTCGCCATGCCCCATCGACGCCGGATGCGGAGCCGCGCACCCCCGCCGCACCTCTGGGTTTCTCGCGAGGGTTTCTCGCGCTGCCGCGCGGGAGGACGCCGTGCTCCGGTAGCCGCCGTGCCGCCGCGCTCCGGGGGGCCGCCGCGCAGCCGTGCTCCAGGGGCCACCGCGCCGCCGCACCTCTGGGTGCCGCCCCGAGCCGCCGGGGTGTGGGGAGCCGCCCTCGCGCCGCGAATCTCGCCGCCGGGGTGGAGAGCCGCCCCTCGCGCTGCGCCTCTCGCCGCCGGGGGAGGGGAGCCGCCCTCTCCCGCCGCCGTCGCGTGTGGGGATGACGAAGCGGAGGCGGTTGCGGCCTGCGGGCGATGGGGGCGTGCGGGTGAGGGGAAAAGTGGGCGGGCGGGCGGGTGCGTGTCGGGGGATAGCAGCGGGCTGGTTGGGTTCGGGTGGACGCCGGTCGGTGTTGCATTTCTAACGCCACTCCCGGTGTTAGGTTGTCATCCCCAACATGGCGCCAAAAATGCTGGTACTAAATAATGCAACCGCTACTAGAAATAAATATGGGATCCAAGCGTTACGATAATACCGATGTAGCATTTTAACCAGGAGTATCCAGTATCGTTATTTATATTTTTACCTTTGGGGAAGGGAATGCACTGGATAATGAGTGATGAGCAATGCACATGTAATGGAGAGCTTAACCTTGTACGTATCGATCATCTCATACGGGGTAAGTGTCACATAAAATATAGGAATGAATGATAAATGACATGAGAGCATTTAGCCACATAAAATAATAGTAATAAGCCATCTCAACTTAGCACTCTAAGCTTATAACACTAGCATGGACTAGGATGATCTAGGGTATAATCCTATGTTATTCTAACTATAAGGTCAAAGCATACAATGATTAGTGCAAGAACATCTAGCAATCATGGCGGGAAAAGGTTACATCTATGCATAGTGATATTACCGAGAAGACAAGAGACATAGCAATGACTTCAATGTAATAGGTTGTTCTACTAAGACCTACCAACGGGGATGGAATACAAAGGACTCAACGGAACTGTCACTTCCGCGATCTACCACACGACCCGCCAATAGGGTGTAATCGCGAGATAAATACAATCTAGGCACCACGCCTACACAATATTTACCACTCACCCATCGATCTAATGAGCAAGCACTATACGATCCTATGCATAAACATAATTCTAGTCCAACTATGCTAAACATATAATCAAAGTAAACTAAGAACAATATAATTGAGAACATAATCAAATAGAGCAAAGTCAAGTCGATATAATAGAATAGAATAAAGTACTACTCATAGTATCACGAACAATGATGAATATTACAAGAATGTAGAGGGGAATTACCAAGAACTCCGACAGATCCGGACTCCAAGCTAGGCTTGATTCCCTCTAGATCTATTCCTATGTAGCTATGCTACTAAACTATGGAGCTCTAATTGAGATGGTGGCTCGGCTTCTCCGAATTCCGATGAGAGAATGAACTCTTGAATGAATTAGGGTTTCACCCGGGGGCCGGGGCTCGAATATATAGCCCCCTAGGATTAACCACAGCCCCCGGATCAAACCGACCTAAATGGACGATAATTATTCATCCTCAAAGGCGGTGGAGGGGATCCACGAGACTCCACCGATTGGTGGAGGTGGGGAGTCGGCCGACTCCCCCGGGTCGGCCGACCGGCCACCCCAGTGGGCCCGGCTTCCGGGGTTTGCCTTTCGGGAGTCTTCTAGATTATACAATTTTACCCGTTCGGTCTTTATCTCTATGTAATCATGACATGTGGGCCTCCTTTGGTTCTCTTTCGATAACCCCAAGAAATAGACAATCACCAAAACTCGTGGAATTCGTCGTGTAACCCCTATATCTAACAGTGAACTCATATTAGTCCTTTCTCTTGCTGCGTTGACGGTATAAAATTGATACTTAACGATCGTCAACAAACTCCCCAAGCTTACCTTTTGCTCGTCCCCGAGCAAAGATAGACTCGTTGATGGATCGGGAGTTGCTACAATGCTTTCACTCCTCATAAGTACACATGCGTTCAAACAAGAACTCTCCTCCGGATTAGAGTGAACTATTCTGACTCAAAACTTACTCATATTACCTTTCACCATGGGGCTTGTAACCGTTACTTGGGTCTTGAGTAGTTGAAAGATAGAACGGTCAAGTCAAGCGCCATGTTTCTCGCTCTTTGATCAACTATTATCCCGGAGTTTTTGCAAGGTTTTGAAATAAAACTCAGAGTTCCTTGTATGAACCTTTCAAGTCTCTCATTTGTGGTATTTCTCGGATCCTCTCTAAGGCATGAGTAGTGTATGCCTTCTCTCTTCTCTCAAGAATATGTGGTATTTATGGAACTAAGGCATAGTGGAAAGTGCCTTCTCTCTCTCACCCTTCTTTCTAATAGGCTTATGTGGAGCTCATAGGTGGGGAGACACTCAAACTCACTTGCATATATTGCACAGCTTAAGACATGGATCCAATAGGAACTAAAATAATAAAGTCATATGTGCATGTGAAAGAGGAAATGGAATGGATGAAAAGATGATAGGATGATGGTGATAAGGAAATGATTATGAGGGGTACTCAACTGGTGAACATCTACTTCTACACTTGCTCCTTCGAGGATAACATGACTCCCTTTATTCGAAAACCTTGAAACTTCTTGAATGGAAGGACTTGGCTACTCCTTTCTTTTTCTTTCTTTCTTCTTTTTCTTCTTTTTCTCTCTTTTTTTTTTGAGAGCAACCAATCCTCTGGAAACAAAACTTTAGCAACGGGGATTCATATAACTTGAAATGATAATAACTGGAGCTTTTATGTAGGCAAATAGAACGACGATGATTATGTCTAGACGTTCACTCCCAGAATAGGAGTAGAACCTTTTCTGGATGTGTGAAAGGAATGGCGTATGTATATGTGGATGGATGAATGGATGGATGCGTACTCCCAGGGTAGGAGCAGCATAGGTGCGTATCTCCAGGGTAGAGATAGCACGATATGTGGTGGATATGGATTATATGTGGGTGGTACTTCTAGGGACAGAAGTAGCACAAAAATGAATGTAGTAGTTATAAAATGGGTGCATGCTTCTGAGGACAGAAGTAGCATAGATCAACGAATGGAGAGCACATAGTATTGACTTTAACTGCATGACTGATTCCTTATGGGTCCACAGCATAACCACACTCAATGCCTATAAAGTCTACACTCAAACCTACAATATGATCTATTTAAACAGATGGGTTTTCCTAATCTAGTAAGCATGAATATATGGTGTGGTAGGAATTTAAACTCTCATCATAAAGGAACTCATCATGCAGGAATTTAATATTTTCAAAGATAAATTCTCCAGAACTCTAGTATCTCTAGGAACAAGATGGACAGCTCAAAACCTTCCCATATCATACCCGTCAACCACCTAGACTTAGATCAAGTGTTTGCTACCCACAAGTTTCGGTTGAGAGCAAATCTCAAATCTAAACAAGTTGTGTCCAAGACTCGGGAGAGTACAAGGTTGAAAACTAGGTACTTGAAAGGAATTACGGCAGAGCAACTATTCATCATCTCCATGTAGAGTTTATTCTAGGGATCACTTTTAAAGACAGATTGCAAGAGCTCTCCAAAAGTAGAAAAGATAAATAAGGAAATCTTTCTCGGGTTTCTATGGTTATGCATCTTTTTTAGTTGTTTTAATCAAAGCACACTCTAATAAAGCATAAATAGATAAGTTGGAAACACTTAGCTTGGTACACGGGGATGCTCTCCCCCAAGCCGGATGTTGACATAGTCTCCGCCGATGTTGCCGACAGTGCACCGAAGACGTTCTAGTCCTCCGGGAGTGTCGTAGATAGTTGCCGTTGGAGACAAAGATTCAATTTTCGCGGCAAAGCACTCCGACGGGGACTGGATGTCCTTCTCGCCCGTTAGCTCTTCATGATCCTTGATGTTCTCGTGAAGCTCAAATAGACAACAAAGCTTGTGGAACTGATTAAGCGTTAGTGATAAAACCTCTAGGCCTTGGTTGTCTAGAACTTTCTTAACTTAGACTTGTTCTAACGGGATCACAAGAAATATTTTTATCTTTTTATTATTTAAGGAATGCGCAGACGGGGGAATAAATATGCCGAGAAATTATTTTTGTGCCACCACGGTGAATGGTTATCCACATGGGGCTTAAAGTTTTTACGGATGCAAATGCACAACATTTTTATTTTCTTTTCTAATGCGTAGATGGTAAAGATGCAACTAAGGTGCAAGTAGGAAAATAAGGATGCTAAGGTAAAAATGCAATGCCGGAAAAGTGATGCCGATAAATACCAAGTTACCTCTTGGCGTGGCGTTCGGTGGTTTTAAGTCCTCCGAACAGGACTTATCATGTTTGCTCATTTTTCAAGGGGCGCATTGGTCGGCGCCCCGATGACGTCGCCTCTTGTGTAGGAATAGTTTCGATTTTTCTTTTACCTTCCACACCTTCTTTGTTGGAGAGGGTGATCTTGAGGAGGAAGCTACCTTCCACACCTTCTTTGTTGGAGAGGGTGATCTTGAGGAGGAAGCTTCTTGGAGCACTTGTTTCTCTTCGATGACAAGACCTTCTCAAAGGTTCTTCTACAATGTTCTTCTCTTCGGGTACCGATCTTCATATCGAATACTTCTCCCTCATAGTTGGCCCATCCATCTCGTAGTGATGTTCTTCTTGTTCTAGCGACGGTACGCTGCCTTCTCCTTGCTCGTTCTTCTTGGGCTCCTCGGTGATTATATAATTATTATTGAAGTAGCGGCGTACCTTCTCAGTGGGAAAGTGGAAATGAATCTCTCCGGTCCCAATATAGATGATAGCTCTGGTGGTGTTCAGGAATGGTCTCCCATGTCAATGACTAGGAAGTCTGTAGGGACATAATGGTCATCTATCTGGATGAGGACATCCTTCACTTCTCCTTCAACGAAGCGGAATGTCTGGTCTGCCATCTGCAGCTGTGCATAGGTAGGCTCCAAAGGCATAGTGCCATATAGATACTCATAAGTTACGTTGGCCATAATGTTGATGCCCGATCCGGTGTCATGCATGACTTTATTGAAAGAGCTTCGTTGATGGAGCATTGAATGGTTGGGACACACGGGTCATCCTTCTTGATCGGACGTGGGGACTCCGAGTAAGTGGTCATGCTCCTTGTGGACTGCGGTGACCATCCTTATCGTCTCCATCTTCTTGGTCTTCTTATTCTTGTTCTTGCTCTTCTTAGCCGGACTCTTCTTCTCCTCACTTCTCGCCGATGAGGGTGTCTTGAACCGCAAAGCACTGTTCTTGAAGGAGAAGATTTCTCTCTTGCCCTTGATGTTGAAGATGATCTTGGCAGTGTTGGCATACATGATGGCTCCAGCAGTGTTCAAGAACGGTCGTCCCAGAATGATAGGAGACCTTTCATCACTGCCTGTATGCACTACCACGAAGTCTGCAGGAACATACGAGTTGCCCACTCGTACATATATGTCTTCAAGCACTCCCAAAGGAACACGGAGTGACTGATCTGCAAGCTGTAAGCACATGGTTGTGTATGCTAAGGGGCATCTGAATAGCTTCTCATATATCACTCTTGGCATGATGTTGATGCTTGCACCGAAGTCACGATTGCCTCACTAAAGTTAGTACTTCCAATGGAGATCGGAATATTTGGTCTCCCGGATCGCCCTTCTTGATTGGCGAGTTGAGTCTATCCATGACCCCTTCGATGGATCACTCCGGCTATCTTCTACATTGAATATATCAACAAGATTTGCGGTCTCGAGCTCTTCGGGTTGTCCCGCGTTTACCTTGGCCGGTGGAGGGAGCAAGGTTAACAAGCTTTGTACTGTGACTCAAGTATCTTGTTGAAGCGAGTTGACTCTTGATGGCATTGGAAAAGCCATCCATTCTGATTGCCGAGTGTTTCTAGGACCTTGTCGTTTGATGTCGGCTTCTTGGACAGATTGTCCATCATCTTGCCTTGATTCAGCACTAACTCTCTCAAAGGCGGCCGGTTGTAATTATTGTAGGAGGAGTTGTTACCTTGATAGTTGCCTGAATAATTGCACGAGTAGTTAGGCCTCTGTGTTGATTCCAACCTTGATTCTGCGAGGACGGTAGTAATTATTGTTGTTGTTGTTGTTATTGAGGTAGTTCATGTCCTCCTTCAGATCGGGCGGTTAGCACTTTTGTGTGCCCGATCTCTCCACACTCTTCACATGTCATGCGAGCATCATGTATATGCATGACTTCTTTCTTCTTTGGGGCTCTCTCATCGAGCCTCTTCATTAGCAAATCCATTTTTGGACAAACGGCATGTCTACCTCTTTCGCCTCGATGCATTCCTCCACCTCTCTTGCGGGTCTGTGTCCTTTTCTTCACTCCAACCTTGGTTGGATGCCATCTTCTCCACAAGAGCGTGGCTTGAGGAATAGTGAGTGATAAGAATGCACCTCCGGCGGCGGCATCCATCGTCTCACATGTGCTATTGCTTGAGCCCATGGTAGAATGTACGCATGAGCAGCCAATTCTCTATGCCATGATGAGGACACTCGAGGATGTAATCTTGAAAGCGCTCCCAAGCTTCGGGACAAGTCTCATCATGGTGTTGCTAAAAGCTTGATATCTTCCCACGAAGAGCATTTGTTTTGCCCATGGGGAAGAACTTCGCCAAGAAATTGGTGGAACATAGTGCCCACGTAGGATTCTTCTCCTTATTGGCGTAGAACCACGCTTCGCTCTCCCCAAGAGTGAGAATGGGAAGAGGCGAAGTAGTATAGCATCTCCGGGGACATCCTTGATAGTGAATGTGCTACAAATCTCCGGAAGTGTTGGAGATGAGCACTAGCATCTTCATAGGCCTTCCCCTAACCGGCTTGCTTGCACCATGTTGATTAGCGCAGGCTTGAGCTCAAAAGCTCCTTCGATGTCCCATGGTGGTCAGTACGAATGTTGTCCGTAGTTGGAGCCGAGAACTCGCGGAGTGACTTGTGCGCCATGGCTTCAAACGCGGTGTCAAGTCTCGAACGAAAGGTCGACTTTACTTCTTCCGACAAGCTTCCAAGTTGAGTTGATGATGATGATGATTGATTGGTCTTCTTCAACCCGCTTTCCGGCTTTCCCGAATAAAGCTTCGGATCGTCAATATAATTATCGGAAGAATTGTCTTGATTACCCCGCATAAGATACACAAGTAGACAAAACAAGGGTAATCCCGTAGAGATGGGTTAGTATGACAAAGACAACTCAATCACATTATCTAGTGCAAGTCTTGCTCATTATCCATTGGCTTTCAACCTTCCCGGCAACGGCGCCAAAAATGCTTGTTGACATTTCTAACGCCACTCGGTGTTAGGTTGTCATCCCCAACATGGCGCCAAAAATGCGGTACTAAATAATGCAACTGCTACTAGAAATAAATATGGGATCCGCAAGCGCACTGTTGACGGTAGTTAACGTCAATTTTTAACCATCAACATAACTTTTATAACTGCAAAAAGGTGGTCACCAACATAGGTATAGAGGTTTGAACTAACAAATTCCATGAGTTTTGGTGCACCAATGTTTTGCGAGTTACACGGGGAATGAGCTAAAATGGACAAAGTCATTAAATAAAAGTATCTTAAATGATGAAGTGAACTGCACCATTGCGAAGGGCTCGTCGAGACGATCGAAATGGATATATTATTCGCTATATTTGGAGCCCGGAATAAAAAGATATGAAGCGAGAAAGATTCACATGAAATGATAATGACGTCAGCAGACAAACACTGACACACGGGACCCACCGCGCAGGCGTGTCGGCCAGACAGGCTGACAGGCGGGCCAGGCAGAGGGCCCCGCGCGCCAGCGGCTGTCGGCCTGCAGGGGAGCACGCGCCCACGCCACCCAATCGCGGAGCGACACGTGGCGGGCCCAAGGCCAACGCGCACGCGCACGGGCGCCTGAGCGCGGGAGGCGGGACGCGGCTTTTTCCCCTCCGGCCGGGACAGGTGGCAGCGCGGGAGTGGGCCTGGAGCTGGGCCGAGCGGTCTGCTCGCCCAGGAAGCAGGTGGGCCGGCTAAACCGGCGGCCCAATCGCCCGGAAAGTTCTAGATTTCTCCAGAAAATGCTACCAGCGCCTGGTTCGACCGGTTCAGGTCCGGTTCAGGCCCTTAGAGGCCGGTTCTTGACCGGTTTTCTGCGCAGATCTTCAAGGGAATATGCCAGGAATATTATCTTCATCTCCACCGTCCGTACAAGGTCGGTTTGATCCGATGGTGGGCATAAAATATGACGCGGATCGATGACGTGGCGATTCCTTAGGGGCTACTCCACCCAGGGCTATATAAGGAGGGCGCCCCCTAGGGTTTTTCATCATTATTCTTCTACAGATCAAAAGCTAGGGTTTCATCCTCCATCCAAGTAGAAGGAGGTCCCTCTAGTTCATCTTGTTCTAGTCTAGTTCGTCTAGTTCTAGTTCTAGTTCATCTAGTTGTATCTAGAAATAGAGGGAGAGAAGAGGAGAGAGCAGAGGAGGAGCCGGGTCTGTCGGATCTTCCTCAACATTGTACTTTTGCAGCATCTAGTTCGTCTTCCAGCTACTCTCCAGGTTCTTCAATTCATAATTCCTAAGTTCTTTATTTAATTTCAGCATTTACTTTCGAGTTATTTATTGGATTCCCGCTTGCATCAAGTGCTCTAGTCTTTCGAACGCTAGAGTAGTAATTAATAGGTTAGGCGTGGTGCCTAGTCTTGTTACACTGGAATTGCACCCAATCCCGCGGATTGTTGTGGTAGCCCTAGGGAAGTGACAGCCCTAACGGCCGACGTATTCCACCTCGTTCGGGTTGGTGTACGTAGGACCGTAGTCAGACCTTCCTAGCCCCATTCTCATCCATTTCCGTGGCTAGTGCTCTGATGTCCCGAAATAAGTAATCTTGAAGTAACCTTGATTCATAGATCAATTAGAGAACTCATAGGAAAGCACTTTCTCTCTCTTCACAAAAACATATAGTTATTCTTGGGCGACCTTGAATCTTAATTAGTGCACTTCGCGTTCCCCGTGGAAAATCGATACCTTGGAATACTCCCGGGTGAAAGCTACATCGGTATCCGTGCGCTTGCGGATTATTCTGTGTGCGTTTAAAATACCCAACAAGCTTTCTGGCGCCGTTGCCGGGGAACGGTAGCTGTGCTAGTTTCGAGCCAAGTCGTCCGTGTATCCTTTTTATTTCCCTTTTACCACCTTTCTCACCTCACCAAAAATATTTACCACCATTTACCACATGGATTCCACACCTATTCATAAATTCTCCACACCAAGGACCGAGTTCTTAGTGTTGGGAATATGCCCTAGAGGTAATCATAGAGATGATGATATTCCGCTTGTATCCATGATATATAAAATGTGTCCATTGAATATCCATTAAAGACAACTTGTATTGATTGGCAATTATGTGAATTGTTTGTGGAACTCTTTTACTTGTATGGTTATTCTATATTCGTCCCACGGGTCGGAGTTCATGTGAGGACACACATGAATATTAGACTAGCACATTATTAGTTGATGACTATGTTTCACAAGTCATGGACATGGAGATGTCGAACTAATAATGTGGGCACATGTATGACATGTAGGCTGGATGACCCGACATGAGATTGTCTCTATACACATCATATACGTTATGTCCTTCGACGAGATTGTTGTATGTACTCGAGATGTGTATCGACTTGCTTAGGGACCGACAAACGCTACTCCGTCACTGGGTAGTTATAAAGGATGTCTTCGGGTTTGTCGAGAAGCATCTTTGCGAGACATAGACAATCAAGATGGGACTTGCCCTCTCTAATGAGAGCGATATCACTTTGGATCACTCAAGTGATTGGATCAACAAATGCATGGCCGTGCTTGGGTTAAGTGTTAACCCACGAGTTGAACCATATATCATGAGGCAAGGGAGTAACTTGTATATGGTCGTAGTGGTTCGTCGATATGATCATTTGCGTACACATAGGAGTTGTCATGCCTTGCTAGAGGCCCGTCGTCACTATTGGGCGAATAGGAGTATTCGGCCCATGTCTATGTGTGCGTGAACCCATAGGGTCGCACGCTTAAGAGGTTTGGAAGCCTAATTCGAGTTGGACTCGAATTAGACAAGGCTTAGGGTTTCTAATGCGTCTCCAATTCGGAAAGCACATGAGAGACACCTATATAAGAAGAGGGAGGGGCGTGGCCAAACACACACAACCAATCCACGCCTTCAGCAGCCACCGTCGCCCTCCACGCTCTCGCCTTCGCTCCTCGCGGACCTAGCAGTCCGGAGGCGCACGCTTCTCCCTCGTACGTGTGTGACACCTCGGAGGTGCTGCATCCGGAGCACGAGGACGAACCGCACGAACCGCAAGTGGTGGGAGGAGTTGCCGGACGACCACGCACCGCACGGCACCGCTGCGACGCGTTCGACTACATCGAGTCGTCTTCCGCCGCTTCGCGCGTCTAGTGGTAATCCCGTAACTTTCGTAACTAGTAGTAGATCCTGGGCGATGAGGTAAAAAGTTTTGTTTTCGGCTAGCGTAGCACCCTCATAACCCAACGGTGGTATCGGAGCTCTATACCGCGTTGTTATAGGTTACGGATGTCGCATATGTGATATGCATGGTTTTAGATGAGTCTCGATCTTGGTTCATGATCTTGCCGCGTTGGTCTTGTAACGATCTACTCGTACCGGTCGAATTCCGCCATCCGAGTTAAGTGATACATGTAAATCCAATCACGGCAAGTTAGAGATCAATCAGATTGATCGAATTGAACCCTAGGTCAAGTGCCGAGCGCATGTGATGCGCGGCGGTGGCAGATTGGATCAGCCACCGGCGCCGGGTTGCTGAGAAAAGTTCTGTTCGTAAAACAGCCGTAACTTTTTAACCGTAACTCGGATCGAGACGATTCTTAAACGAAAGTTGTAGAGAAAAAAATTTTACATCCACCCCAAACCATTGGTTTGGCCGAGCCAGATTTGCGAAAAACGGCTTGGAAGATAGAGTTTTTCGCGATTTACTTTTTGTAGTCAGAATCGGTTACCTCTCGTTTTTGCAGGTTTTGATGACTCGGTATAGCCCTTATGTGTATGTGATGCATGTATGAACAATGGGCTATACCAAGTCATATATGTGTTTATGCCGTTCTTACCATGTTCTACTTTCATATGCTATAATGTTTTTGTCTACATTCGTGCGGTAATGAAGTAGAACGATCCCTCGTAATGTTTAAGTTTGTGCTCCCCCAAACCTTGCATCGTCATTTTGTCTTGTACTATCGATGGTGGGTCTATGAAATTAGGGTGCCATCGATTTTCCTTGACTAGACAGGTTCGTATCGGATACTTACTGCAGAAGGTTTGGTTGCTTAAACAAGGTCATCCTAACGGTTAGGGACCTTGGAGCATGAGAAGTTGGTAACCCAAGCATAGAGATGCTATCCAACAACAAGAGTCATATACGATATGATTAGCAAAGAGTTGCTTACCGATCTATCATGTCTTCTAGCGGTGATGCTAAAGCTCACTAGTCGACTTGCTAGTTGTGGGTCTTGAATCACTAAGTTTCAATCGAGGGATATTGATTTTAGTGGGAGTAAATCATATTTGATATTATTTACTCTATCATGGATATTTTGTCTTAGTATTTTGCATTACTTTTGTTGTAGATTAAATAGTGTCTTCTAAGCAACCATTTACTTTGCGTTCGATTCTTGAGAAAGATAAGTTGAATGGAACAAATTATGCGGATTGGATCCGTAATCGAGAATTGTTCTCGGGCCGAGAAAAAGGAGGAATATCTAGACACCCCTTACCGAGATGAGCCTGCGAAGGTCGGTGGCCAAGTGTTGCGAGTCCCGAACAAGCCTAACTTTAACGTAAAGAAGGGCGGGGAAGAAAAAGGGCAAGGCTAAAGATGAGATCTCTAAGCCGCCTCCGCCCGCCCCAAAGCCGGACCACCGGCGATGCTAAATGCTTTCATTGTGGTAAGAATGGTCACCGGAAGAGAAACCGCAAGCTGTACTTAGCGTCCTTAGAGAAGGACGGCGGTAGTAAAGGTACTACCGCTCATACGCTTGTTGTTTATGTTACGTACATCTTCCTCGCTAACTCTTATATCAATTCTTGGGTATTTGATACCGGATCGGTTGCTCATATTTGCAATACGATGCAAGGAATGATAAGAAGTAGAAGCGTGAAGAAAGGAGAGGTTGATTTCCGCGTGGGCAACAATGCAAGAGTTGCCGCGTTGAACGTCGGGACGATGCAACTTCACCCGTCGGATTTGTCATGGAATTGAATAATTGTTATTTTGTTCCTAGTCTAAGTCGAAACATTATGTCACCTTCATGTTTGATGAAGGATGGTTATTCATTTGCGAGTAAAGACAATGGTTGTGTTATCTCGAAGAATGATATGTTTGTGGCTCTTGTATCCATTGTGAATGGATTATTTATTTTAAATCTTGATGATGCACCTGTTCGTAATGTTAATGCTAAAAGGCCTCGGCTTAATGAGTTAAGTCCTACATATATGTGGCATTGTCGTTTGGGTCATATAAATGAAAATCGCATGAAGAGGCTCCATGATGATGGACTTCTAATTTCGTTTGATTTTGAATCTTACGAGACATGTGAGGCTTGCCTTTTAGGCAAGATGACCAAGACGCCTTTCTCGGGTTTTCCCGAGAGAGCGTCCGACTTATTGGAACTAGTACATAGTGATGTATGTGGACCAATGAGCACGACAGCTAGAGGCGGTTTTCAGTACTTCATAACTTTTACTAATGACTTTAGTAGATATGGCTATGTCTACCTAATGAAGCATAAGTCTGAAACATTTGAAAAGTTCAAAGAATTTCAGAATGAAGTAGAGAACCAACATGGCAAGAAAATTAAGGCCTTGCGATCGATCGTGGAGGCGAATATTTGAGTCATGAGTTTAGCAATCATCTTAAGAGTTGCGGAATTGTTCCACGGCCTTACGCCACCGGAACGCCACAGAAATGGCGTGTCCGAGCGGCGTAATCGGACTTTGTTGGACATGGTTCGGTCTATGATGAGCCGATCGGACCTACCTTTATCGTTTTGGGGATATGCTCTAGAAACAGCCGCTTTCACATTGAATAGAGTACCATCTAAATCCGTAGTTAAGACACCATATGAGATATGGACGGGAAGAGTCCTAGTTTGTCTTTTCTAAAAATTTGGGGTTGTGAGGTTTATGTCAAACGGCTTATATCGATAAGCTAACACCCAAATCGGACAAGTGTTTTTTCGTGGGATATCCAAAGGAAACTTTAGGATATTACTTCTACAACCGCTCAGAGGGCAAAGTGTTTGTTGCTCGAAACGGTGTTTTCTTAGAGAAAGAGTTTCTCAAAAGAGAGAAGAGTGGACAAAAGGTGTATCTTGAAGAAGTTCAAGATGAGCCAGTCGAGAAGGACTCTACGAGTGATGCTAATGTAGCAGAACAAGTTGAGATGCCCGTGGCCACAGAAACACCTCCACAACCACGAAGATCAGCAAGACTTCGCGAGTTGCGTGGGGATCTGTTATTGTTGGACAATGACGAACCCGCAACATACGCAGGAAGCTATGATGGACTCGATTCCGAGCAATGGCGAGTGCCATGAGATCCGAGATAGATTCCATGGGAAATAATCAAGTTTGGAACTTGGTTGACCCTACCGATGGTGTTAGACCCGTCGAGTGCAAATGGATCTATAAAAAGAAGAAAGATATGGACGGAAATGTTCACGTCTATAAAGCTCGACTTGTCGCAAAGGGTTTTCGGCAAGTTCAAGGAATTGACTACGACGAGACATTCTCTCCAAGAGCGATGCTTAAATCTATCCGGATCATTCTAGCAATAGCTGCCTATTTCGATTATGAAATTTGGCGAGATGGATGTTAAAACAGCCTTTCTAAATGGAAATTTGGAAGAGGACGTGTATATGATACAGCCCAAGGTTTTGTTGATCCAAATAATGCTGGAAAAATATGCAAGCTTAAGAAATCTATTTATGGGTTAAAGCAAGCATCTCGGAGTTGGAACATTCGTTTTGATGAGGTTGTCAAAGGGTTTGGCTTCCGTCGAATGAAGAAGAGCCTTGTGTTTACCAAAAGGCTAGTGGGAGCGCTGTTGTATTTCTAATCTTGTATGTGGATGACATACTATTGATTGGGAATGACATTCCTATGTTGCAATCTCTAAAGACTTCACCGAATAATAGTTTTTCTATGAAGGATTTGGGAGATGCAAAAGATACATCTTGGGCATTAAGATCTATAGAGATAGGTCAAAAAGGCTAATAGGATTATGCCAAGATACATATATTGACAAGGTGTTGAAACGGTTCAACATGGAGCAATCCAAGAAAGGGTTCTTGCCTATGTCACATGGTATGCGCTTTAGCGACAAGCAATGTCCTTCATCGATGAAGAGCGCAAACGCATGAGTAAGGTTCCATATGCTTCGGGCAAATCGGTTCCATCATGTATGCCATGATATGTACTCGCCGCATGTCTCATATGCTCTAAGTGTTGCGAGCAGGTACCAAGGCAATCCCGGTGAGAGTCACTGACGCCGGTTAAAAACATCCTTAAGTACTTGAGAAGAACTAAGGATGAGTTCCCGATCTATGGAGGTGAGGAAGAGCTCGTTGTAAATGGTTACACCGATGCTAGCTTCCAAACCGATGTAGATGATTCACAATCTCAATCAGGTTTCGTGTTCACGGTAAATGGTGGTGCAAAGAAGTGGAAAAGTTCCAAGCGGAGACGGTGTCCGATTCTACAACGAAGCCGAGTACATTGCGGCTTCGGAAGCCGCAAAGGAAGGTGTTTGGATGAGGCATTTCCTCATTGATCTTGGTGTGTTTCCTAATGCGGCTAGCCCATTGAATCTACATTGTGATAATAATGGGGCGATAGCGCAGCTAAGGAGCCAAGGAATCACCGAAGAACAAACATGTACGGCGGAAATTTCACCTCATTCGACAGTTCATCAGTGAAGGTGAAAATAAAATGTGCAAAATACATACGGATTTAAATGTAGCAGATCCGTTGACAAAGGCTCTTCCACAGCCTAAGCATGAGGCGCACATGAGGTCTAATGGGGATTAGACATATTAGAGATTAACTCTAGTGCAAGTGGGGAGACCGTTGGGAATATGCCCTAGAGGTAATCATAGAGATGATGATATTCCGCTTGTATCCATGATATATAAAATGTGTCCATTGAATATCCATTAAAGACAACTTGTATTGATTGGCAATTATGTGAATTGTTTGTGGAACTCTTTTACTTGTATGGTTATTCTATATTCGTCCGGTCGGAGTTCATGTGAGGACACACATGAATATTAGACTAGCACATTATTAGTTGATGACTATGTTTCACAAGTCATGGACATGGAGATGTCGAACTAATAATGTGGGCACATGTATGACATGTAGGCCGGATCGACCCGACATGAGATTGTCTCTATACACATCATATACGTTATGTCCTTCGACCGAGATTGTTGTATGTACTCGAGATGTGTATCGACTTGCTTAGGGACGACAAACGCTACTCCGTCACCGGGTAGTTATAAAGGATGTCTTCGGGTTTGTCGAGAAGCATCTTTGCGAGACATAGACAATCAAGATGGGACTTGCCCCTCTCTAATGAGAGCGATATCACCGGATCACTCAAGTGATTGGATCAACAAATGCATGGCCGTGCTTGGGTTAAGTGTTAACCCACGAGTTGAACCATATATCATGAGGCAAGGGAGTAACTTGTATATGGTCGTAGTGGTTCGTCGATATGATCATTTGCGTACACATAGGAGTTGTCATGCCTTGCTAGAGGCCATTTTACCTATTGGGCGAATAGGAGTATTCGGCCCATGTCTATGTGTGCGTGAACCCATAGGGTCGCACGCTTAAGAGGTTGGAAGCCTAATTCGAGTTGGACTCGAATTAGACAAGGCTTAGGGTTTCTAATGCGTCTCCAATTCGGAAAGCACATGAGAGACACCTATATAAGAAGAGGGGAGGGGCGTGGCCAAACACACACAACCAATCCACGCCTTCAGGCAGCCACCGTCGCCCTCCACGCTCTCGCTTCGCTCCTCGCGGACCTAGCAGTCCGGAGGCGCACGCTTCTCCCTCGTACGTGTGTGACACCTCGGAGGTGCTGCATCCGGAGCACGAGGACGAACCGCACGAACCGCAAGTGGTGGGAGGAGTTGCGGACGACCACGCACCGCACGGCACCGTTGCGACGCGTTCGACTACATCGAGTCGTCTTCCGCCGCTTCGCGCGTCTAGTGGTAATCCCGTAACCTGTAACTAGTAGTAGATCCTGGGCGATGAGGTAAAAAGTTTTGTTTTCTGGCTAGCGTAGCACCCTCATAACCCAACACTTAGAGCCACCACAATCATCAAAGCCAATTACAACTTCCAGCTATGAACTCCGTCCTGGCTTTATAGCCATGGTTCGGGATCAACCCTTCTCTGGCCTAAAAGATGAAGACCCTTTCAACCATCTTAGGGAATTTGAGCTATTGTGTTCTTGCCTAACAATTGCTGGCATGACACAAGAGACCCTTAAATGGAAATTGTTTCCGTTCTCCCTTTCGGGTAGAGCAAAACAGTGGTATGCTCATTCCGTAAGAGGTGTAGATGGAAATTGGGATGAACTTCAAGGAAAATTTTGTCATGCTTTCTTCCCTCTTTCTAAAAGGGCAATCATCCGTAGAGAAATTCTTGACTTTAAACAAAAAGAGAAGGAAACACTAGGAGCAGCTTGGGCTAGATTCATGAGCCTTACTATATCTTGTCCAACCCATTCCTTGCCTGAACACGTCCTTTTAGAACACTTTTATCTAGGACTTAACAAGAAAGCTGCTCTACATCTCGACACCTCTTCTGGAGGTTCATTCTCACACAAAACCATTGATGAGGGGAAGGCAATTCTTGAGAAAATTCTTGAGAACACCCCTTACACTGGCAATTTTGATGAGTTTCCCAAAGAAGAAAAAGAAGTCGAGCCCATCCCCGAACCAAAAGAGGAGGAACCCACAACTGAATTAGATATTCCAATAGACTCTTCTAAAAATTTGGTTGTTGAAAAACCTCCTAGTAAGGGAGTGCAAACCCCCCTAGAGGATGATGAACCATCTCCCTTAGAGCTTCCCTTTGAATTTGAGGAAGATCTCTTTGAAGAGTTTGGAAATGCCTCGAATTTTCCAATCCAAGTGAGACCTCGAGAAAAGACCACTCCATCTAATCCACAGAAAGAGTCGATGGCTGTAGAACACATTCAAAGTCTTTCGGCGATCATGAGTTATGAATGGCTAACTGAAGCAGAGATGTCCCCCGAGGTAGCTCGAATCATCTCTCCTTCAACCATTCTTCTGTGCCATATTAGAAGATCTCGCTAGGAAGGTCCACTACAATCCTTCGTCGGGATAAATATTATTTCAAAAGAGTTAGCTAGAACTCTTTATCCCGACACGTCCTTAACCCCATCTCAAAAACTTCTACAAGATCCATCAGATTTATTTTAGAAAGTCATGGGTACCGAGGACCGTTCCCATAAGAATCAAGAACTCGGGATATGTCTAGATTTTCACATTTTTGACATCCCGAGATTCCTCTATTGATTGCGAGACCAATCATGAGACTACTACAGAACAACCATTACGAGGTCAATTAGACTTCAAGGTTGGGAATTCCACTATTGTTGTTCCTCTTGATCGATCAATTAACACAATAGTGGAACCCAAACCTGAACCAGACCTATTGAGGAGGTCTTAATGGTGTCTCAAGAGGAGATGACTCAACCATTCTTCGATGTAGAACACTTTGTTCAAGAAGAAGATGAGTCGCACCCATTGAGCTAGACATAAATGAACAACCTCCACCTTCTATGATAGAGCTAAAACCTCTTCCTCCGGCCTTAAATATGTCTTTCTTCACAACAACCCAAACACTCCAAGTAATCATCGTGACAAGCTTTCGAATATGAGGCACAACAACTTGTCACTTTGTCCTTGAAAGACATAGATCGCTTTTGGCTACTCACTCGAAGACCTCACGGGCATTAGTCCCGCTCTTTGCACGCATCGTATCCCCACCGATCCCAATTGTACACCCTCTAGGGAGCCACGGCGTAGACTTAACAACGCTATGCGAGAGGTTGTTAAGAAAGAGGTCCTTAAACTCCTACATGCCGGGATTATTTATCCCGTGCCACATAGTGAGTGGGTTAGTCTGTCCAAGTAGTGCCAAAGAAAGGAGGAATGACAGTTGTTGAGAATGAGAAGAATGAACTCATCCCTCAACGATTAGTCACCGGGTGGCGTATGTGCATTGATTATAGAAAACTCAACAAGGCTACAAAGAAAGATCACTTCCCGTTACCCTTCATTGATGAAATGCTAGAACGGCTTGCAAATCACTCTTTCTATTGTTTCCTTGATGGTTATTCTCGATATCACCAAATCCCGATCCACCCGAGATGACCAAAATAAGACAACTTTCACATGCCCGTATGGAACTTTTGCATACCGACGAATGTCGTTCGGGTTGTGCAATGCTCCAACTTCTTTCCAACGGTGCATGATGTCTATTTTCTGTGACATGATCGAGAAAATCATGGAAGTGTTCATGGATGATTTTACCATCTATGGCAAAACCTTTGATCATTGTCTGGAGAATCTAGACAAAGTCTTACAGCGATGTGAAGAAAAGCACTTAGTCCTAAACTGGGAGAAATGCCATTTTATGGTTCAGGAAGGAATAGTGTTAGGACATAAAGTGTCGGAACGTGGGATAGAAGTGGATAGAGCAAAGATTGAAGTTATTGAAAAACTTCCACCTCCCATAAATGTGAAAGGAATCCGTAGCTTCTTGGGACATGCGGGGTTCTATAGGCGATTTATAAAGAATTTCTCTCAAATCGCTAGACCCTTGACTAGTCTCCTAGCTAAGGACGCACCTTTCATCTTTAATGATGAGTGTTATGAATCTTTCCAAATCCTTAAAGAAGCACTCATCTCGCTCCAATCATCCAACCACCCGATTGGGAGCTTCCCTTTGAGATCATGTGTGATGCTAGCGACTTTGCGGTTGGTGCCGTTTTAGGCCAAACCAAGGATAAGAAGCATTATGCCATATCCTACGCTAGCAAAACCTTGTCCGAATGGGACCACAGCTCAATTATGCTACAACCGAAAAAGAGCTATTGGTGTTGTTTTTGCTATAGACAAGTTTAGATCTTACTTAGTGGGGGCAAAGGTAATTGTCTATTCGGATCATGCTGCTCTTAAGCACATCCTCACTAAGAAAGATGCTAAGCCTCGGCTAATTCGATGGATTCTTCTACTCCAAGAGTTTGACTTAGGAATCCGAGATAGAAAGGGAGTAGAAAATTCTGTAGCCGACCACTTGTCTAGGCTTCAGTATAAGGAAACACATGAGCTTCCCATTAATGACTACCTAAGGGATGACACCCTGCTCAAAATACAAGACTCCGATCCTTGGTACGCAGACATTGTAAACTTTATAGTGAAAGGCTATGTTCCGCCAGGTGCAAACAAAAGAAAATTGCTACATGATAGCCGTTTTCACTATTGGGATGAGCCGTACCTTTTTCGAGTCTGCGCCGATGGATTGTTGAGGAGATGTGTCCCTATGGCCGAGGCTATTCAAATTATGGATAGATGCCATTCCTCGCCATATGGAGGACACTATGGAGCATTCCGGACACATGCCAAGATCTCGGCAAAGTGGTTTTTTCCGCCAACGATGTATGAAGATACAAAGGAGTTTGTCAGAAGATGCCACCGATGTCAAAAACATGGGAATATTAACTCACGAAATGCAATGCCTCTCACAAACAATCTCCAAGTTGAACTTTTTGATGTTTGGGGCATTGATTTCATGGGGCCATTCCCTATGTCTGGGAATTGCGAATACATTTTAGTAGTGGTGGACTATGTGTCCAAATGGGTAGAAGCATTGCCCTGTCGTAAAGCTGATTCAAAACATGCCAAAAGAATGTTCCATGAAGTAATCTTTCCTCGCTTTGGTACACCCCGGATAGTCATAAGCGATGGAGGTTCCCACTTCATCGATAGACACTTCCGGAAGTACTTAGCGAGATCATGGAATTCGTCACAATGTCGCAACGGCATACCATCCTCGGACTAGCGGTCAAGTAAAACATCTAATAAACAAATCAAGAATATTACGCAAAAGACCGTAGATGAAATGGGTAAGGAATGGAAGGACAAACTCCATGATGCACTTTGGGCTTATCGAAGCGCATACAAAACACCCATAGGCATGTCACCGTATCAACTTGTATATGGAAAGACATGTCATCTCGCTCGTAGAATTAGAGTTCAAAGCCCATTGGGCGATCAAGAAATGGAACATGGATCTCCACCTAGCTAGCAAGAATCGTCTAATGCAGCTATCCGAGCTAGAAGAGTGGAGAGAAAAGGCCTATCATAGTTCTAAAATCTATAAAGAGAGAACAAAAAGGTGGCACGATAAGAGAATCAAGCACAAGGAGTTCAAACCCGGGGATAAGGTTCTACTATTTAATTCAAGGGTTAAGCTCTTTGGACATGGAAAGTTGCGAAGTAAGTGGGATGGCCCATACAAAGTCATTGACACTTCAACCCACGGGGCCATTACCATCCAAGACGATGTAGGAAACACTTCTAAAGTAAACGGCCAACGCTTGAAGGTGTATCTTGAGCCACAAATCAACACGGCTGAGGAACTCGATGTTATTGAGTTCATAGAATTCCCGCATTAAAACTCAATCAACCAAAGCTCTAGGCAACTCTTGCTCGATTACCTAACCCTTAATATGCTCCATGAGTTTTGTTGTCCATTTGAGTTTCAGCAGATTTGCTAAGTTTGAGAAGAGTGAGACCTACATCAATCACAAGAGTGAGAGATTATGCCAACATCCAGCTTGGGGGAGAGCATCCCCCGTGTATCTAGCTAAGTATTTCTTGTTACCTTCTTATTTCTTTATTTTTTTAAATTTGCTTGCTATATATATATATATATATATTTAGTTCTATATAATGTTTAAGTTTGTTAAATAAATGGAGAGTGTACAAGTTTTTGCCTGCTTAAATAAATCCCTAGAATAAACTCTTTGGAAGTGATGAATAGTTGCTCTGCCGTAATTCCTTCCAAGTGCCTGTTTTCAACCTAGAACTCTCCAAAGTTTTGGACACACTGTTTTGATATAAGATTTGCTCTGAACCTGAAACTTGTGGGTAGCAAATGCTTGATCTAAGTCTAGGTAGTTGACGGGTATGATATGGGAAGGTCTGAGCTGCTGTTTATCTTGTTCTAAGTGATACTAGAGTTCTGGAGAATTTATCTTTTGAAAATTCAAAATGTTGCATGATGAGTTCCTGTATGACGAGAGTTTAATTTCCTACCACTGCCATATATACATGCTTGTCCACTTATACTTACTTATGCTTTGAGTGTGGTCGATTGTGTTGACCCTTAGAAACTCGTCATACAGTTAAAGTCAAGATCATACACACTTACACCATGCACCCCTCGCTACTTCTACCCTGGAAGTACGCGCCACCATATTCATCCATTTAGACACATCCCAAAATTGTTCTACTCCTACATTGGGAGTGAGCATCAAATATCCCTTCATCCATTGCTAGCCCTTTTGTTATCCAATAAAGCTCCAAGTAATATTTTCAAAGAAGAGACCAAGGTGCTTCATCAAAAAAAAAAAAAGAAAAGAAAAAAAAAAGAGAGAAAAAAAAAGAGAAAAAAAAGAGAAGAGCAAGAAGGAATGTCCCATCATATGCGAGATCTTCAGCATCCCAAGTTCTATCCAGATTTTTTTTCATGGCGCAATTACAAAGGAAGGTATAAGTTTCTTCAAGGAGCAGAACAAGAATAGGTGGTCACCATTATCATCCCCTTTCCCCTTCATTTCATCTTATATCTATCATCACCATTTTCCACTATCACCATATATCCACTTAACCCATATATAGGACCACACACATGCACATCTTGATTTGATTGTATGTCCAGTTTCTTCGGATCCATGGTTTGACTATGCAACATATGTATAAACTCCCACCTACAAACTCCACATAAGCCTATTAGAGGTAGGGTGAGAGAGTGAAGGCACAATGTTACTCGCCTTATGCCAAAAATACCACATATCTTGAGAGAAGAGAGAAGGCATACACCATCAATGCCTTGGTAAGGATCTAGAAATACCACAAAGGAGAGACTTGAAAGGGTCATACATAGGAATCTACGAGTTTTATTTGAAAAACTTGCCAAAAAACTCCGGAATGAAGGTTGAGCAAAGAGCTAGAGACATAGTGCTTGACTTGACCGTTCGTCTTTCAACTGCTCAAGACCCAAGTGAAGGCTACAAGCCCCATAGTAGAAGGTAATACGGGTAAGTTTGAAGTCAGAATAGTCCACTCTAATCCAGAAGAGAGTTCTTGTTTGAACGCATGTGTACTTTTGAGGCGTGAAAGCATTGTAGCAACTCCTGATCCTTGGCTGAGTTTAGCTTTGCTCAGGGACGAGCAAATGTTTAGCTTGGGGGAGTTTGTTGACGGTAGTTAACGTCAATTTTTAACCATCAACATAACTTTTATAACTGCAAAAAGGTGGTCACCAACATAGGTATAGAGGTTTGAACTAACAAATTCCATGAGTTTTGGTGCACCAATGTTTTGCAGAATTACACAGGGAATGAGCTAAAATGGACAAAGTCATTAAATAAAAGTATCTTAAATGATGAAGTGAACTGCACCATTGCGAAGGGCTCGTCGAGACGATCGAAATGGATATATTATTCGCTATATTTGGAGCCCGGAATAAAAAGATATGAAGCGAGAAAGATTCACATGAAATGATAATGACGTCAGCAGACAAACACTGACACACGGGACCCACCGCGCAGGCGTGTCGGCCAGACAGGCTGACAGGCGGGCCAGGCAGAGGGCCCCGCGCGCCGGCTGTCGGCCTGCAGGGGAGCACGCGCCCACGCCACCCAATCGCGGAGCGACACGTGGCGGGCCCAAGGCCAACGCGCACGCGCGCGGGCGCCTGAGCGCGGGAGGCGGGACGCGGCTTTTTCCCCTCCGGCCGGGACAGGTGGCAGCGCGGGAGTGGGCCTGGAGCTGGGCCGAGCGGTCTGCTCGCCCAGGAAGCAGGTGGGCCGGCTAAACCGGCGGCCCAATCGCCCGGAAAGTTCTAGATTTCTCCGAGAAAATGCTACCGGCGCCGGGTTCGACCGGTTCAGGTCCGGTTCAGGCCCTTAGAGGCCGGTTCTTGACCGGTTTTCTACGCAGATCTTCAAGGGAATATGCCAGGAATATTATCTTCATCTCCACCGTCCGTACAAGGTCGGTTTGATCCGATGGTGGGCATAAAATATGACGCGGATCGATGACGTGGCGATTCCTTAGGGGCTACTCCACCCAGGGCTATATAAGGAGGGCGCCCCCGGGGGTTTTCATCATTATTCTTCTACGAGATCAAAAGCTAGGGTTTCATCCTCCATCCAAGTAGAAGGAGGTCCCTCTAGTTCATCTAGTTCTAGTCTAGTTCGTCTAGTTCTAGTTCTAGTTCATCTAGTTGTATCTAGAAATAGAGGGAGAGAAGAGGAGAGCGAGAGGAGGAGCCGGGTGGGTCGGATCTTCCTCAACATTGTACTTTTGCAGCATCTAGTTCGTCTTCCAGCTACTCTCCAGGTTCTTCAATTCATAATTCCTAAGTTCTTTATTTACTTTCAGCATTTACTTTCAATTCATAAGGAGGGCGCCAAAAATGCTTGTTGACATTTCTAACGCCACTCAGTGTTAGGTTGTCATCCCCAACATGGCGCCAAAAATGCTGGTACTAAATAATGCAACTGCTACTAGAAATAAATATGGGATCCCAGTTAGCGCACGGATAATACCGATGTAGCATTTTAACCGGGAGTATCCAGGTATCGTTATTTATATTTTTACCACTTTGGGAAGGGAATGCCTTGGATAATGAGTGATGAGCAATGCACATGCTGTAATGGAGAGCTTAACCTTGTCTGTATCGATCATCTCATACAGGGTAAGTGTCACATAAAATATAGGAATGAATGATAAATGACATGAGAGCATTTAGCCACATAAAATAATAGTAATAAGCCATCTCAACTTAGCACTCTAAGCTTATAACACTAGCATGGACTAGGATGATCTAGGGTATAATCCTATGTTATTCTAACTATAAGGTCAAAGCATACAATGATTAGTGCAAGAACATCTAGCAATCATGGCGGGAAAAGGTTACATCTATGCATAGTGATATTACCGAGAGAAGACAAGAGACATAGCAATGACTTCAATGTAATAGGTTGTTCTACTAAGACCTACCAACGGGGGGATGGAATACAAAGGACTCAACGGGCTGTCACTTCCGCGATCTACCACACGACCCGGCCAATAGGGTGTAATCGCGAGATAAATACAATCTAGGCACCACGCCTACACAATATTTACCACTCACCCATCGATCTAATGAGCAAGCGCTATACGATCCTATGCATAAACATAATTCTAGTCCAACTATGCTAAACATATAATCAAAGTAAACTAAGAACAATATAATTGAGAACATAATCAAATAGAGCAAAGTCAAGTCGATATAATAGAATAGAATAAAGTACTACTCATAGTATCATGAACAATGATGAATATTACAAGAATGTAGAGGGGAATTACCAAGAACTCCGACAGATCCGGACTCCAAGCTAGGCTTGATTCCCTCTAGATCTATTCCTATGTAGCTATGCTACTAAACTATGGAGCTCTAATTGAGATGGTGGCTCGGCTTCTCCGAATTCGATGAGAGAATGAACTCTTGAATGAATTAGGGTTTCACCCGGGGGCCGGGGGCTCGAATATATAGCCCCCTAGGATTAACCACAGCCCTCGGATCAAACCGACCTAAATGGACGATAATTATTCATCCTCAAAGGCGGTGGAGGCGGGATCCACGAGACTCCACTGATTGGTGGAGGTGGGGAGTCGGCCGACTCCCCCGGGTCGGCCGCCGCCTGCCACCCCGCAGTGGGCCCCGGCTTCCGGGGTTTGCCTTCGGAGTCTTCTAGATTATACAATTTTACCCGTTCGGTCTTTATCTCTATGTAATCATGACATGTGGGCCTCCTTTGGTTCTCTTTCGATAACCCCCGTAGAAATAGACAATCACCAAAACTAGTGGAATTCTGTCAGTGTAACCCCTATATCTAACAGGTGAACTCATATTAGTCCTTTCTCTTGCTGCGTTGACGGTATAAAATTGATACTTAGCGATCGTCAACAGTCGGTTGAGTTAGTTGGCCTGGGTGCATTTGCTACAGTGAATGCACCCAGGTGTAATATATAAATACGGTATATATATATATATATATATATATATATATATATATATATATATATATATATATATATATATATATATATATATATATATATATATATATATATATATATATATATATATATACACACACACACACACACACACACACTATAGGGAGCATTGGGCTCCCAATAAGCTTGGGGAAGCCCCAGCCCAACCGCATGGTAGCTGGTCCAACCGAACCAGCCTTTCGCGTGGTGGTTCCACCAAACCGCGTGCATCAGCGTGTGGTCCTGGCACCAAGCTGCCCACACGATTTCAAATTTTTTTGAATGAATTGGGATGGGATGGACCTCTCTCAAAGTCTCTCACGTGGGCTGTGTCGAAAAAAAAAGAAAATTCCCCATCCTCTCTCTCGCCCGACGCGCCCCCACCCCCGGTGCCGGCGGCGCGCTCCAACCCCGGCGCCACCCTCACCCCGGCGCTCCATCCTGGCGGCTCCCTCGCATCCCGACCGGGGCCCTAGCGCACGGCGGCGCCGGCCAAGGGCTCGCGGGCGCGGCGGCCAGGGTCGAGCGGGCGTGACGGCCAGGGTCGAGTGGCCTGAGGCGCGCGCTCCCCGCCGGCCTCGGAGGGGATCTCAGTGGCGGCCACCGACGACGGCGCGGCCCAGGGCCTCCCCCGACCAGCGACCACGCCCCTTTCCTCGACCAGCGGCGCGGGCCACAGGGCACACGAGCGCGCGGACCGCCGGAGCTCTCGACGGCGGCGCGGGTGACAGGCGCGCGCGGCGGCGTCCCCTCCCTCAGGCGCGCGTCGTCTCCAATCCCGCCGGGGTGTGAGCACATGGCGGCGTGCAGGGGGCGGTGGCCCTCGGTGGCGCGGCTCGGCTGCTTCCCCAGCCCGCAGATCTGGCGGCGTCGGCCCGTTCCTGCCGCCCCTGGACGGCCGGCGACCCCTCCTCACCACGGCCGGGCGGCGCCCCCACCATCCCTCCAGCGGCCGTGGCCCTCCTCCAAGGTTTGTATGCACTGTTCATTCCTATGCCTTTGCAAACGGCGAACAGCTACCCTAGACGGCATGGCGGTTCATATGCATTGTTGGTTCCTATGCCTATGCATGATGGTTCTTGTTTGGGTTCTTCAGGTTTGGGTCACAAGTTCCTACGTCTGGTGCAATCCTTCACCAGTGACCACCAGCAGGAGGCCAAGTCAGGCTGGAGTGCACGCCCAAGGTATATGAAATGCCATCGATCTCTCTCTGTCCATTCAAGCACAGCAGCAGCATTTGCAATTTCTATCAGTGCATAGAAGCTAAAATTTTATGCATTATCACAGCAATTTTATGCAGCGGCGGTCTGTCCCGGCGGTGGCGCCCGATGGCGCAAGGCAGAGGGCCGCCCACCCTGCTCTGCTCCGGACAAGCCCCGTGGTCCGTGGGCTGTGTCGTCTGCGAGCAGGAACAGCGCGTCACTACCCCTCCCCCATCTCCCATCATCTCTGGCAAACCACGGCGCCTCTAGAGGTTTGTATGCATCACGTTTAGCACAGTGAGGTTTGTATGCATTTTTGGTGCAGGGAAGGCTTGTATGCATAATGAGGTTTGTATGCATCCTTTTTTCCTACAGGAAAGGGTTTTATGCATTTTGGCCCGCTTCACATCTCCACGCAACGACGGTGGTGACGGATTCATCACGGAGGTAGCGGATGATTGCGGAGAAGAAGGTTTTGTATGCACTGTTCCTAGTGATTGCTTTTGGGGAGGTGGGTTTGTATGCAGTTTTCCATTTTGATATTAACCATGTCTATGCAGTGTTTCTCATATTTATATGCGCTGATATTTATATGCATTGTTCCTCGTGTGACGCACCTGGCTTCCAATGGCGGTGCACGAGCGAGGCTGCTAGGTCCATGGAGCCCGGCAGGCCTCCATTTCCAATGGCGTGAGGCATGCTGCTCCCTAGACCGGCGGCCACAGCTCCCGACGGTGGGTCTCCTCTATATGCGACGGCGCCGTCCCTGAAGGTTTGTACGCACTGTTCACAGCGATTGCGTGGTGGTTTCACCATGCATGGTGGTTTGCATGCATGATGAAACCAACCATGCACAGTGCACGGCGGCTAAGCATCATTCCCACGCAGGGTGCATGGCCTCTATCCTTGAATGATAATGATCCGTATGCAAAGTTTGTTGACGAATAGAATTGCTTAGGTGTCAGATCTATGCAGTGTCATTGAATGATTATATACATTGTTTATACAAGATTATATACATTGTTGGAGCATTGTTGGGCATCTATTTTTTTATTTTAGGCCACTAGTTCTAGAAATTTATACGCTATGTTTTGGGGGTGATTTTTATGCGGGGTTAGTTCATATTTGTATGCATGGTGAAACTGTTTGATACATAAAAAATGTTCATATGCATGGTGAAAAAAATATTGTGAGATATATGATTATATGCACAATGTTCGTATGAGTATATGCACAATGTCCGTATGATTCAAAGTTTTCATGCAAAGCAAAACTGTATGCACTATTTGAGAGTGGTTTATATGCATCGTGGTTTATATGCACGATTGACAGCGGTTTGTCGAATTTAGTTGCAGATTTGGACATCATCCTAGAGGTTTATATGCATAGTTGTTGTTTATTTATATTCACGAATTTACATGATATTTCCTATGTCGCAGCTGTTGTTTTTGTTTATATGCTACACATGTATATATACGTCATGTCCCATATTTTTGTCTTTACGCATAGTGAAATTGTATGTTTACGAGGGGTATGTATGCATATCTGATTTGATTGTATGTTTATATTGTAGGAAATGAAGAGTGCTCGGATGATGGCGATCGCAAGGATGGCTATTTGCGTTGGGTTGGCTGAGTGGGCCGCGATTGCAAGGATAGGTTTAGATGCATGGTGAAAAACTGTGATATACATAGTTTAATAGGTTTCTATCCCGATTGAATTCAAATTTCAAATTCAAAGAAGTTTATATACATATACATCGTTGGAGCGCGCATATATGCATTGTTAGAATATTTTTAACACAATTATATACATTGTCGGACAACATGTTGTAGGAACGGTTAACAATTCATTGTGGGGTTTTGTATGCTTTATTTCTTAGTCAAACATCTCACCCTAGAGATTATGTGTACTTTTATGCAACATTGGCGCTAAAACATTTTTGCGCATCTTGTGGATTGTATTCAAAATTCTAATTTCAAACAAGTCTGTATATATTCTTGAGCACACTTATGCGTTGTTAGAGAATATGTAACGTTGGCGCAAAACACCTTTATATGCACATCTTGATAGTGTTATATGCATACTATCATTCAATATGAGCCATGATTCAAATTTCAAATTTTAGAGAAGAATGTAACATAAATTTGAAATCTGTACGCATCTTGACAAGTGATTGTACACATCCAATCGGCCATCTGAAAACCTTTGTATACACCTTAACTAGTGACTATATGCACCCAACTGTCACATGTCATATGATTCAAATTTTAAATTTATAAAATTTAAAAATTTTCAAAAAAATATATATTCATAATGGATCTTGAATCGTGCACAAAAATGTCAGGAGTTCAATGGTGAAAACCGTTTTTGAATCGGATGCTTTGTTTAGGAATTATTGCGAAAAAACGAAAGAAATTCGAGTGGAGGCGTGCATGTCAGCATGTGTCAGCTGTGTCAGCCTGTGTCAGCCCTGTCTGGTGGAAGCTGTGCTCGCGGGGAGGTTTATATCTATTGAAGAACTGGTTTGTATACACTCAGTGCAGTCGAACAACTACTTTATATGCACTATCGTGACAAAAAAGTCTGTACGCACTCTGACATGTGTTTGTACGCGTCCAGTCTGCTGAGTCAGCACCTGCGCGCGTCAGCACCTGCATGTGGGTGGCTGGCTGGCTGGTTGGATGGGTGGGTGACTAGTTGGCTGGAGCTTTCATGGCTTCCAATAGCGGCGCCCTATATATATATGTATATATATATGTATATATATATATATATATATGTATATATATATATGTATATATATATATATGTATATATATATATGTATATATATATATATATATATATATAGTATTACTATAGGAAGCCATGGGCTTCCAATAACTTACGGGGAGCTCCAGCCTAAATCGCACCTACCTGGTTCCACCAAACCAGCAGCCCGCTAGCCCACCCGCCGGTCCACCAGGCCCTTCAGGCCCGCGTTCCGGGCCAAATATATACACTCCCAAACCCTAAACCTAATCCCCAATTATTCCCCATCCCTGGCCGCCACACACCGAGCGGGACACGCCGCCACCGCGTGCCGCGGCGTCCCGACGCCCGCAGCCACCACGGCCCGAGCTCCGCCGGCGGCGCAGCGGCGAGGCGCGGCCCCGCGCCCTCCCCGTCCCGCGGCGCATCCCCATCCCCATCCACGGCGGCGCAGAGGCGAGGCGCGGCTCTGCTAGCAGCGGCGGCGCAGCACTACGTCCTCCCCCGACGGCCGACCTGTTGCCTATCCCTCAGCCCACAACCGACGGCGGCGCGGCGGCGCTCCTCTCCGAGCGTGACGCAGACTCGCTCCACTCGGTCGGTGGTGGTCCTCCCTCTCCCCCACCTCCGACGACGGCGGGCGCGGCTCGTCTAGGCCGACACGGCGCGGGACCGCCTGTGCAGGAGCAGCAGCGCTCCCTCCTCCCTCACTTCCTCCAGGCTGTGAGCGTGTCGCGAGATCCCTGCTGCGGCAGATCGGGCCGCCGGCGACCTCTACCACCCCACCGGCAGCGGATCCGGTCCCAGGCGGGCCACGGGCGTACGGCAGCGCGGGGGCCAAGGACGCGCGGTGGACACAGGTCTCCCTCCCCACCGCGGCAGGCTCCTCTTCCCGGCGCCCCTCCTCCTGGAGCCCAGATCCGGTGCCGGCTCGTGGTGGGAGGCAAAGAGCCGGCGGCACCTGCACCCCGTGGCGGTGACGAGAAGGCTCCACTCCCTGGACTGCGATGGCGACGACGGGACACCTCCCGGTGGTGCTCCTACTCCCGGCGGCACTGGAGCGTAGCCCGCTGGCCCTGGAGTCCCGCCACCATGCCCTCGAGGTGTGTACGCATCTGTCGTGGGGTTTGTATGCACCATGTCTGGTATAGTGAAGTTTGTATGCACCTTTTTTTTCCCTGCAGGAAAGATTTTCCTCCCCGATCTGTGGCATCGTGGACATCATGGACTTACTCGCCGGAGTTCCTCTGCCCGGCCTTCGTGCCGCTATTTCTGTCGTCACAGGAATATTTTTTATGCATGTTATATGCATGTTTACATGCATGTTTACATGTATGGTTAAATCGAGATTGGAAATGTTGTATGCATGTCTATATGCACCCTGAAATCAGGGATCAAACAATTGGGGGAGGGCTGATTTCCCCCCTTTGTTTTTTATGCAAGCACACTGTTATTGTTGGAGCAACTATATATTCGTGGTCGCCATGGTGGTTTGCAGGATTTGTGAGAGAATAGGATTATTATATGCACTTTGATATACATTTTTTTATGCATGTTCTTGTTATGATATACCATGTTCTTGTTCGTAAATAAATTTGTATGCACTGTTTCAACAGTTATCTATGCACTGCCATGTTATTAGCTTGCTCAAATTATTTATTTTTGTGAGCTCCTCTAGGTGTGTATACATGGTGAATTTGTGTTTATGCTTAGTTGCTTAGGTTTGCATAGGTGTATATGCGTATTTATTCATGTCAATATAATCATGTCTATACACTGTTGATAGCGGTTTTTATGCACGATTGACAGCGAGTTCCTATGTTGCAGCTGTTAGAACAGTTTTACATTTATATTTAATGTTGGAGCACATTTTTCTACATTGTAGGAGCAGGTATCCATGCATTGTTGGAACTTAGAGGACTTGTATACATTGTTTTGATGGCATTTCTATACTGTGTTGTTACATATCTCTGCATAGTTTGTGTTGGGATGTTATGTTTCTGGTACAATAATCTTCAAAAGAGCATATTTTGTTGTTTGTGTTTCTATACCTGTGTATATTAGTCCTATATCCATGGCTAAACTGAAGTTAATTCAAATTTAGAACTCAAGTGAAAAAATAGTAGTTTTTATGCCTGCAAGCATATGTTTGTATGCATCCAGAGCAAATTTTAGTAATTGCAGTAGCATGTGATTTTCTATATTTGCCATGATAAGTTTGTATGCATATTAAAGTTAGTATGGATAGTTTTAGAATTTTTTTAGTGCTATCATGTGGTTTTCTATACGTGCAGCAGCCCTGTCTTTTATGCTATGCTTGGGATTAGTGGTTGTAAGGTCCTGTGACTACTAAAACATGGTTTTTATACCTTTGTTTGCTGTTGTATGTGCTTGGTTTTTATACTAAAACATGCTATGCCATCAGCCTTTCTATACATATACTAAAAAATCTGATTTGTCATCACTGTTTTTATGCTTTTATAGGCATAAAAAATGGCTCGTTCAAATTATTTATGCTTGTAGTCCGTTGCTTTCGAGTCCCTATGCTTGTTCAAATTATATGCATCATTGGAATGCACCTGAAAAACGCATACTTGGATTTGTGTGTAGGATGAGATAGCGGCGATTGTGGCTGCTCCATCCAGCTCGCATGGGCAGCGGTGGCCGGCGAGCTAGGGCCTGTGGTGCCAGCGGGATCGTGGGCAGTCACTGCTTTCTCCATGATATCTGGTATGCCGCCACCCTATTGGCTTCCCAACGCCATCCATTGTGAGCTATAGAGATGGAACAACATTTTTGATCTGCACTCCGATCGTTTTCTCATCCACTGGGCTTTGTATGCTTGATAAGTTAGATTTATATGCAATTTTCTTTTTTTTGCATATATTTAGCTGAAATTATTTATCATGAATTGTTTATACGTTGCTAACATGGGTATGTATGCTCATTGCACAAATTGTTTATGTGAAGTTGGATTCAAATTTCTGGACTATGCATATGAACCCTTCATCTTGTTTGATAAAAATGTGAAACTTATATGCATGATAAATTTTTTGAAACTGTGCCATAGGGTTATATGCATAATAAAATTGTGAAACTGTGCATATAAACCCCTAATTCTGCTGGCCCCCACTAGTTGGTGGAACTGTGAAACTGTGCCATAGGGTTGTATGGTTGGTGAAATTATATATGCACCCCCCACTAGTTTACGTATGTACATTCTGCTGGCCATTGCATCAATGTTTCGGTAAATTTGATTCTTTTTTTAGTCGATTTTAGTTGCGGCAATGTTCCATTTCTATTCTTGGTTACATATTTCTGTGCATTGTTTGGGTTGATGCTGTCACTATTCCGATAAAATTATCAAGGAAAGAGGTTTTGTTTTAGGTTTATATGCATGATAAAAATGTGAAACTCTACCATGGATTTATATGCATGATAAGATTGTAAAACTGTGCATACAAACCCCTAGTTATGCATTCACATGGGCTTTTCTTTTCTCACATGCAAAGCTAAACATATTATTATGCAATGTTGGATTGCAGGAATCGCGGCACAAAGGATGGGTGGGGTGGACTGTTTTGTTGCTTACAAAGCGGGTGGCTGCAAGTCGCCCCCGTGGAGTGTAGTGTTCCTTCAAAAGCGTCGCGAATAACGCTCATATACATTGTTACAATAAATCTGTATACATTGTTGTATGGGCATTTAAATGCCGCCCCCTTTAGAGGTTTTTATGCAATTGTATACAGTTTGCTCAGCGAAGAACTAGCTTGTATGTATTTCAATCGTCCATGTGTGGTATGTATGTTTCTATACATTGTTGGAGTAGTTAACTGTGCATTGGTTAAAGCACTTGTCGGTGGATAAGCTCATGGATGGTTTGTATTCAAAATTCAAAATTCAAACAAGTCCGTATACATTGTTGAGCACACTTATGTGTTGTTAGAGAATATGTAACGTTGGCGCGAAACAACTTTGTATGCACATCTTGACAGTGTTATATGCAAACTATCATCCAACATAAGCCATGATTCATATTTTAAATTTTAGAGAAGAAGATATCATAAATTTGAAATCTGTACGCATCTTGACAAGTGATTGTATGCATCCAATCGGCCATCTAAAAACCTTTGTACGCACCTTAACTAGTGACTATATGCACCCAACTGTCACATGTCATATAATTCAAATTTCAAATTTATGATTTTTTCAAAAAATTTTGAAAATATATTCATAATAGATCCTGAATCGTGCACAAAAATGTCAGGAGTTCAATGGTGAAAACCGTTTTCGAATTGGATGCTTCATTTAGAAATTATTGCCAAAAAACCGAAAGAAATTCGAGTGGATGTGTGCATGTCAGCATGTGTCAGCTGTGTCAGCCTGCGTCAGCCCTGTCTGGTGGAAGGTCTGCTCGCGGGGAGGTTTGTATGCATCGTAGAACTGGTTTGTACGCGTCCAGTCTGCTGAGTCAGCACCTGCGCGTGTCAGCACCTGCATGTGGGTGGGTGGGTGGCTGGTTGGGTGGTGGCTAGTTGGCTGAGGCTTCCAATAGCGGGACCCTATATATATATGTATATATATATATATACATATATATATATACATATATATATACATATATATATATACATATATATATATATATACATATATATATATATATGCCAAATTTACAAATTCTTCACAAAATTTTCACAAATTTCAGAAAGAGGTGCACTACTGGATCCGTCCTCTTTGCGACGGCTGGCCGTCGGCAAAGGCTTTGCCGACGACCTGCCACGCTGGCCGTCGGCAAAGGACCATCGGCGAAGAAATGGTCGGCAAAGGCTCCTTTGCCGACGACCACGTGTCAGACCGTCGGCAAAGCTTTGCCGACGGCCACGTCAGCCACATCTACTGTGAATCCTGACTTCGCACGCTGGTACTGCACTGTCACATCTATTGTTCCTGCTGCTGTTGCATCTGCGTCGTCGACATGAGTTGCTGCTGGCGCTCAACGAGGCCTCGGCGGCGAGGCCGGCACGCGGGCCGTGCCCCTGGCTGCACATGTTCTGCGAGTCCAACTAGAGAATAGGCAAAACGCGATCGATCATCCAACGCGGCGGGGGCGGCATGACGCTGCAGGCATCTGGCAGATCGGGCGGCAGCTCTTGGACGGAGTCAGATCCAACGCTCGAAAAATTCGGTTGACAGAGGCAAATAAATCATGCGGTTGAGGTATAGCGTTTCTCTAAATTTTAGCTCAAAGCGATGGCCCGGGCGCTCGGGATGCATAAATTACTCTACTTTTTTAGGTGGGCTGGTTCATCGGTCTCGCCGGGCTCAAGCTCAGCCTTTTTTTTTCTTTTGAGAGATATTTTACTATGCTTGAAAATAACGTGAGTCGTCTCTTTTCTTAGATCAGACGGTCTAGAAATAGGAGGAGTTAAACCAGAGGAACTCAAGTTATGGACCAGAACTAGAAAATATGTGGGCCCTAAACTGATTTTAAAGGGTATAATCGTATTTAAACACCCTAGGAGCCACTTCTCCGAATCAATAAAAAACGAAGCTGAATCAAAGAAGTTGCTTCTTTGAAGTTTAAATTAATAACGAGGGACTTTTTTTTATAATGGACTGCTTGTGTGACACTCCTCGCCCCTCCTCTAGAATAAATCACGAGGAAAACTAGGAGAGATTGATCGAGGCCTGCCGCTCTGTCGATTGATCCGTATAGTTTTTTTTAATGCAATTGATCCGTATAGGCCCCCTCCCCCCCGGGAGGTGGATGGGGAACTGCAGGCTTAAGCTCGCGGGGTTGTCTTGGGCGAGAGCGCCATCAAATTCTGTTGGGCGGATAGCATAGAGATCATGCTGAGTACGCCATCCTTAACCTGTTGTCTGATTCGCGCTGCTCCTATGGATTTAGACATGGATTTGGAGGAATGGATGAAGGCGGAACACTTCCCTCCGTTGAGTTCGTCTCGTAACATCACGAAGATAGCCTTTGGTCTGCCGAAGCATTTGCAGCCTAGAGACAAGATTGTGGAGAAACGTTTGCATCATCAACATCTCCCACCGATTGCTTCAGTTGTTTCAGCGGGCTCTAAATCCATTGTCATGGGTAATTTGCCATTAAACTTCTCCTGTTGGAGCAGTCGAGGCAATACTGCCTGGGAGACGACACAAGCGATGGAAGGGGAGAAGGATCAGCGGTGCGGCTCACGTCCTGCTCGCGGCGGCGGAACCGTAGGGGAGCAGTTCCTGGATTCATCAGTGCGTGGAATTGGGATATGGAGCTGAGAAGTTGTAGGTTAGCAAAAGTACTAAACTACACTTAATTCTATCGGCAGCCACCGTCGGCTACGTCGCCCTGGCGGCCGTCTCCATCGCGATCGTACCCTACCTCTACCCGCAGCTGAGGCCCGCGCAAGGTCTCCCAACTTTTGCTATAACCTACATCTATGGATGTGTATCATTTTATAATTTTAGAAACCTATAAGTTTGATGGAAGGGTTTCACGATTGCACCTAAGGGTGATTGGCACAAAATATTTTCCCAAAGCTATACAAATTCACGTGTTTTGAGGGGAAAAAACGAAAGCAACTACAGAGCCACGTTATGCCGAGGGAAAATTGTACTAGCTACAGGAGCATTTTTCTAAAAAAAATGCCACGGCAGTTTATTTACACCTATGTCAATTTAAACTTCCGTATTTATTTGTTGCACCGGCATTTTGTTCACAAAAGGTTACTCTGCTTTCATGGAAAGAGATACTGTAACAAATTTCATGACAAAACAGCAGCATTAGCTGGACGGTTGCACCACGGCAAATCTGTAGAGACAAAAGACAAGTACGAAATATGTGAAGCATTAGCTGGACGGTTGCACCACGGCAAATCTGTAGAGACAAAAGACAAGTACGAAATATGTGAAGTGGCATTCACCCCGGGACCCGCTTCTGTGAGGGCTTTTGTTTCGTATACTTATTACAGGTAGCCAGTAAATCGAAAGCTCACACGGCGGGCCGCTCTGTCTGCAGTCTGCACCTGCATCATAGTGCTGCTATACTGCTATTTCGTTGTTCGGTTGATCCCCACGAAGCCCGTTCGTTCCTCTCGAATTCCAGAACATCCTTGGATTCATACAAAGATCACGGAACAATTGAAATGAACAGACGTTGCAAATAGCAGACCAAATCATTCGAAATCGTCAACATGTCTGTACACTCGCTACATATAATCACAACATGCAATACAGCAAACGAAGCAATGCATTTCTCGTACTCATGATATGGCAAAACACACGGTACTCCGTACGTCTAGTATTCAAGTAGTAACACTAAACAGATGGAGATATATCGGACAGAATGGAACCATGTCATCGAGACAAAACCCAAGGCAGTGAACGTTGCAATGTCGTCACTTCAATTCAAGACCGCGAACCCTCCGACTGCGGCCAGCAGGAGCAGCGGCAGGAGCGACGCCCAGAGCACGGCGACGCCCACCTTGCGCCGGCGGGGCAGAGGAGGAGGAGCAGGGTCGTCGCCGTCGTCGTCGTCGTCGTAGGGGAGCCAGAGCCCCGTCCATGCCTCCGCCACCCCGGCGAGGACAATGGCAGCCAGGACGCAGTAGTAGGCGCGTAACAACGGCACGGACAGGACGAACAGCCCCGCCGGCGCCCTGAACAGCATCATGTACAGCGCCGCGCCGGCCTTGCCGACGCCGCCGCTCACCAGGACCCGCCGCAGCTTCGCCGCGTCGTGGGTCGCCTCCGCCATGTCGGCCGCCGCAGCGACCGCGTCGGCGCTGATGGTGACGGTGGTGTTGCCGCCGGCCTCGACGTCGAGGGGACCCTTCTTTCAGGCGATCTTGGCTTCTGAAGTGAGCTGCGGGGTCGAGCTGGATGCGGCGGGAGAGAAGTGCAGCGGAAGCTCGCTGGTGAAGTGGAGAACGATGGCACGATGGTGGTGGTCTGTGGGATTTATAAGCTGGCCTTAGGCCCGTAAAAGTTCGTCGACATGGATGGAGACATGGCCGGGCGGCGGGCGGGCCTCTAGCCCGAGGGTGCAGTTGAAGCAAAGCCCGAATGAAAAACAGAGCAGGGAGATGAAGGGCGTGCGCTGTTGCCGCATACATGCGGCCATCAGCTTAGCCTAGGCATTCAGTATTTACGGAACCGATCTGTACAGGTTGTTCGGCTACAATTCGGTTCTCACAGAATAGGTACAGCGGCGTGCCTGGTCAAGGTGGGCGTCCTGCACACTCATGCAGAGGTCCGGCATGGCCCGCAAGTTGTAAAAAGTCATGAAACAATTGAGTGTAATGTGCATTCGTTTAGAGCACATGATATATGGCAGAAGATAGGTGTGACATGAAATTCAGAAGTATACAGAAGCTGATCGATCAGGATCAATAGTGGTGGCGGAGATAATAAATAGATTGAGATCACTTGGCGCTTTGAACAATTTGGCTGAGTTGATTCTAACAGGTGGTTGGTATATATGGTGGGAGCGAAGGAATTTCGTCCATGGCGAGACAATCCAACCAATAATGAGAAGTGTACTATCCATTGTGACATTGACGACAAACTATCAAACTATCAACGAGCTCTGAAGAAGAAAGCCAAACATGGAGAGGGTTGGAAGAAGCCGCCAGAAGGAACTTTTCTTTTGAATATAGATGCAGGCTATAAATCAGAGTTGGGCATCGGAGGTACTGGAGGAGTCATCATAGACTCGACTGGTTCGTTCATAGCTGCGTCCTACTGTTATTTTGATCATGTCGTGGATGCACCAACAGCGGAGGTGTATGCTTGCAAATGAGTTTTGCATTTAAGAATTTGCCAAAAACCTCAAAAAGAGGGCTTCAATGGTTTTGCATATGACTTTTGCATTTGTGCAAACTTTGCAATTCTCCCTCTTGACTTGGCATTTATGCAGAGTCCGCTCGGCTTTGCAAACGCGACTCTCTGCGACTCTAGCGCGTGGAATTCCCTTCGCGGCATGCGCCCGGTCCTCCCTCTCCACTAATTGGGTAATTGCCAAGTCCAAATGCAAAGTCCCTTGGAGTTGGCCTATTTTTAGACTTTGCATTTTGGTTTGGGACTTTGCAAACAACAACAAATGCAAAACTCATTTACAAAGTCCCTTGGAGATGCTCTTAGAGAAGGGCTCTTGCTCGCCCAACATATTGGCTGTCAACATCTGATTATTCATTCCGACTGTTTGGAGGTCGTGGATACAATGAAGCAAGGAGGGTTTTCGGCAACAGCAGCTGCGCCAATATACGATGAGTGTATGGTGCTATGGTAGGATTTTAATTCAATTTCGATAGATCATTGTAATAGGGATATAAATAGAGTAGCGCACAACTTAGCTAGTTTAGCCATTCAGTCAAAAAATTCTTGTATTTGGGTCGATGAAACCCCTAGCTTCATTATCGAAGCCCTGGTGAACGATGTAACCTTATTTTCAAATTAATAAAGTGCGTCAGATGGCTTCCCTCAAAAAAATAATGTGCATTCGTTTATATGATTTTAGATACTACTTCAATCATTTATCTTTTATTATTATAAATGGTTTATTATAGAGTAAAATGCATGGATAGTCCATTAACTTGTGTGTCTATGTCGATTTGGGCCATCAATTTCGAAAGTGCATTTTTAGGTCCAAAATCTTAACTTGTATAGCATTAAGAGGCCATACCGCTTCATTTCATGCTTTTCGTCTATGTGGACAGACCACCGTGGCCGTTGAACTAGCCAGTTGCACTTGTGCAGCGCACGTGAACACACTGGGCCATGCTCTTTTAGCAAAATAGCCCCCTCAAATCCTTCCGGCTCTCATTCCCCAATCCCCCTCTCTTCTCTCTCTCTCTCTCCTGTATCGCTGTCGCGTGGGTGACCACATTTCGTCGACGGTACGAGACCACGGTGCGATGGAGGAGGACGTGTGGCAGATCCCGTCGTCGAGCGACGAAGCAAGGCGACCAAGGAAGGCATCAACCAACATACTACCTCCAATCCAAAAACAAACAGATTTCCAGCACGTACTCACCGTATTCAGGAGGCTCATCCATGAGCCAGTCATCGTGCAAGTTCGCCGTGGCAACCACGGAAACTAGCGTCTCAGTGTTTTCGATCCATCAACACCTTGTCTTGGTGGCATCTCAGTTGGGATCTCATGTAAACAATATTAATCCATGGTCCGCAGGCAACAGTACTATGTTTTATGATTCGATGGAAGATGACGTAGATCCGAAAGAGATATATACAAGTATACCTCTATGGCCTCACTTTCTCTGCTAAAGGGGGTTTTTACACATACCGCAAGTTCATCAATTTCATGTTTGGCATCGACCTATTCGAAAACATGTTGTCGGGAGAGATTCCTTGGGAGATTGGAAATTTGAGCAATGCAGAGTTCCTCAATCTATAACAAATTTTTTTTACCGGAGGAATTCCAACTACTCTTGCAAACATTAACCTTGTTGAAAGCTTGGACTTGTCCCACAATAAACTAAGAGAAACAATTTCATCGGACACATTATTCGGCGCATTTGATTTGGGGAAGTAAAAATTGCCCCTAAGGGCATATGCCCCTTGTTGTAAACCTCCTAAGTGCTTGGAAGCAAGGCTACCGGTGAGGATGCGCGGTGGCCGTCGGATCAAGAGAAGCCTAAGTTGGACCCTTATGCCCCTGGCTAAGTGGTTTAGCTCTTCATGTATCGAGGCGAAAGAAGGAATGTAAAATAGGCTTGCCCCTATAAATAAAGGATGAGGGTCTCCCTTCCCCCTCACCTCTTCTATTTTTATTTTTCCTTTTAGGATTTCTCTTCCTCTAGTTGCTGTGTGAGAGAGGTCTGCAAATCTTCGATTTGTACTCAAACCAGTGTGTGTGTGGCAAGCTGAGCGTCTAGTCTCAGCTGTTTCCTCTGGGTTTAATCATGTGTCTGTGATTCTTGAGTTGTTTTTTTTAGCTTTTGAGATCTCGTACGGTCGGCGGGTGTATACGGCGAGACGGTTCGAACTCTCATTTGCCTCTTGTGTTCAATCATAGTGTCTTGATTTTGGATCTTGAGTTCCTGTTCTTTTTCACTATTTTTCTTGGATTTTTTTCTTAATTTTTGTTGAGTTGTTTTTGTGGTTTTCGAGATCTCGGACAGTCATCAGGTGTGTACAGCAGATAGTCTGAGCTCTCTTTTGCTTCTTATATTCAATCATGGTGTCTTGATTTTAGATCTCGAGTTCATGTTCTTTTTCACTATTTTTCTTGAAATTTTTCCTTGATTTTTGTGGTCGGCTATTTTTACGTGTTTGCTTGCTTTGGACGGATGGCCAAACACTTGTCTTGTCGATGGATGAACAAATTATCTCGCTGATTTTTCGTGAATTTTCTCTAACTGTGATTCCTTGTTTTGTGCACAGTTTGGTAATTTTTTCTTAATTTTTGTGGTCAGCTATTCCCTGTGTTTGCTTGCTGGACAGATAGCCAAGCACTATAATGTGCTGATGGATGAACGAATTATCTGCTGATTTTTCAGTGAATTTTCTCAAACTATGATTCTTCGTTTTTGCACAGTTTGGTCGTTCGTACTCCGATTCGTAAACCGTTTGTTGCGTTGGATCTCTCTCGGTTCAAAGAATTCATCTAGATACTCCCATCACCGGTTGGTGCGAGTATTTTAGATTTAGAGATTTTACTTCTTGGGGTTTGAATTTGGGACAGTGGCAAAATATTTCAAGAGAAATTTTAGGCTCCCATTCACCCCCCCCTCTGGTCGCCATATCCGGTCCTTCAATTGGTATCGGAGCCGGTTAAGGATCACTCCACCTTAATCGGTCCGTGATCCCCGAAGGCGACAGTATGGAGAACCGTGGGCTTTGCAAGCCACCGCACTTCGATGGCACAAACTATCCCTATTGGAAGATACGCATGTCGGCGCATCTCCAAGGGATTGATTCGCGTGTTTGGGAGATCTGTGAGAATGCGGACTACGTGGTACTTGCTGTCCGTGTTGACCAAGCACAGATCGACCAACACAAGGCGAACAATACGCGAGCTGTCTTGTTCTCGCTCTCTCTTTGCAAGAATTTGAGCGTGTTTCGATTGTGCAGCGCTCGAGAGATCTGGTCTAGGCTGAGCTATCATGAGGGTACCGCCTATGTCAAGACCGGACTCTATGAGACACACAAGCGAGAGTATGAGAACTTTGTTCAAATCGATGGTGAATCTGTTGATTCTTTGTTCACTCGCTTCCAAACCATCGTGAACAAGATGAGGGCAAACAACCCTCAGATGCCCTATGACGATCAGAGAGCCCTTAAGCTTCTTTATGCTCTTGATCGGAGGGTTTGGGAAGTGAAGGTCTCGGCAATCATCGAATCGCCCAGCTACGAGACTCTCACTGTGGATGAGCTGTTCAGCAAGCTCAAGTCCACCGAGATTGATCACCAGACGCGGGCGAGGATCGAAATCATCTCGCCCCTACCATGGCTTTGGTCTCGTGTACGGGAGGTTCAAGTTCTTCTCGCTAACCCTTCATTTGTCTCTTGCCTTGTCGTCTTTGGTTTCGGCTACGAGAGGAGCGAGATGGAGGCTCTTGGGGACGATGAGCTTGCTTTGGTGATCAGCCGGTTCTCACGGTTTCACAACAACCGTTTGAATCACCGGCGTGGCATCACCAAGCAAGGCTGCTTCGGGTGTGGAGATCCCGACCACTACATCGCCAACTGCCCCAAGGCCGACAAGAACTCCTACAACAAGAACGACTACGGCAAGCGCAAGGACAAGCACGAGTCCTCTTCCCACAAGTACAAGTACAAGGGAGGATTCGACAAGGAGGCCATCAAGAAGAAGTACCTGGAGAAGCATGAGGCGAAGCAGCGAGCCTTCTGTAGGGTCGAGATGGACTAGAGGGGGGTGAATAGTCCTTCCTAAAAACTTACGCACCGGCTAACCGAAACAAATGCGGAATTAAAACGATCGGTCTAGCCAAGACTACACCCCACTAACTAAAACTCTAGTAACACCTTGTAAAAGGACCTAAACAAGTAAGCAAGGTGCTAAACTAGCTAGTGCCCACCTAAACAATTCTAGCTTGCAAGGTCACACAAACCTAAGCAACTAGTACTTTAGCGAACCGGGGAGCACCTACACAAATCTAATGAGTAAAAGCACAAAGCCAAACCTAAGCTCACTAGATGCTCAAGGACAAGGCTACACAAGCCGAACCCAAGAGCACAATTTACTTAACTACACAGGCTAAGCAAAACACTTACTCAACTTCTAGCTACACAAGCAAGAAGGTGCTCAACTAGCTACACAAACAAAAGAGCACAAGAGCAACTACTCAAGCTAAGCAAGAATATAAGAATGTAAATACAAGCTTGAGCTAGAGGAGATGCAAACCACCGTGAAGAGTGGACACAAGATGTCACGGCGATGGCGAATCACCGGGCGTAGAGACCAACCACCTGCAAACGAGCACAAGGAGGTCGAAGCCTCACAAACAAGCACAAGAAGGTCGAAGCCTCGGCAATCATGAATCGACACATGATTTTTCCCTAGTTCACTTGGTCGCCACCAAGCTACGTCAGGTTGTGGCAATGCACCGACTTGGTGATGAGATGGCCGCTCAATTTGGCTCACTGCCAAAAACCCCACCGGGGAGCCCCAACTCTAATCAACACAAGACCGGGATCTTCCAAGCCACGCTCAACTAGAGTAGCCAATTCGCGCTCACGCGGGAAAGGCTCAAGAACCCCTCACAAATCCTCCTCCAGAGCACCGCACAATCTCCTTGCGTGCTTCGACGGAGTCTCTTGCCACCAAGCCGTCTAGGAGGTGACGACCCCCAAGAGTAACAAGCCCACCGGCTTGCAACACGATCACCTAGTGCCACTCGATGCAATTCTCTCAAAGCAACGCACTAGAATCGATTTCTAACTCAAGTGGATGAACACTCTCAAGCATGGATGAGTTAGAGGGCTCCCAAGCACTACCACACAAGCCACCAAGGCCCTAGTGTGCTCAGCACCCGGTCACAGCCGGCCAAACCACGTATTTATAGACCCACGGTCTCAAACTAGCCGTTGCCCCTCACTGGGCAAAAGACGGGAGTGTCGGACGCGGCCGACTCCCACCGTCGGACGCTGCTCCCGGCGTCCGACGCTCCACAACTCGCCACGTGTCCTAGCTGTTTAAACTCTACCGTTGTCGCGCAACGGCTAGTCTCAAACGTGCTCAGAACCAACTCGTCGGACGCGTCCGACCCCCTGTGTCGGACGCGTCCGACGCAGTGCTGCTCGCTCAAGCTGGCGTCCGACGCCGCGTCCGCCGCCCACAGGCCAGCGTCCGACGCGCGCGTCCGGAGGCACCCAGCGCCGTGACCCCCACTGGACCGCGTCCGACGCCCGTCGGACGCGTCCGTCACTATCAAGACCGCGTCCGGTGCTGTGCCATGTCATCACCTCAACAATCGTCATACCACGTGTCAGAACACCAAGCGTCGGACGCCGAGGCCAAATTTCCAGCGTCCGGCGCACGTCGTCCGGCCACGTCCAACGCCGTGTACATGAAAGCCACGCGCACATGTCCGAACCCGTCAGACGCTATACCAGCGTCCGACGCCTCATGACAGCCGTGTCCGACGCATGAGAAAAAACTTGTTTTCAGCCCGTCGCGAATGCCATGCTACCCAACAAGTATACCAACTTGATCACCATGGATAGCATGTTTTCAACCACATTTTACATCCGGCGCAATAGAAAATATGCCTCCAATTTTCCTAAAAGCGCCGAATCCCGCCTCGCACGCTCGGCGGGAGGGAGAGGGGGACCCAAACCCAACTCAACCCTGCAAACCTCAGCGCGAACAATGCCACCTTTGTAAATGTGCCAACACCACCAAGTGTACAACCTCTTGTGCTAGTGTGTTAGCATTTTCACAATCATTTTCAAAGGATTTTTCACTTCAACTCACCACGCCACTCGATCCTAGCATGTCACAATGTTAGATCGCTCAAGTGGCACTAGATGACCGAGATGCAAACAAGTTTGCCCCTCTTGATAGTACGACTATCAATCCTAAATCCGGTCATCAACTTCTCTACACACCTCATGACCAGTGAAATGAAATGCCCTAAGTCATACCTTTGCCTTGCGCATTTCCATTCCCACGGTCTTCCACCGACATGCCAATGCAACACATGCACCGACATGACCTCAAGATGATATGATCCACTTCATATCATCATGCAACCCTCTCGGTCCATCAATCTTGATCTCACTTGCTCTTCACCGCCTCATGGTCCATCGGAACCAAGTCTTGCTCGAGCTTCACCCTCACTAGGTTCATCACTCCACTGCCTCGACTTGTCCTTCACACACCCTCCGGTCTCGAGCCAAGTCTCATCTCGATCTTCACCATTTGGTCACATGACTCCATGTCATGTCACATATGCAATTAAGCTCCTTCATCTCACATTCACCTATGGACTAAATCCCTGTGTATTCTCATGATCACACCATTAGTCCACCTAAGTTGTCGCTCAATTACCAAAACCAAACACGGGACCTTTCACCTTCCTCGCATCGCTCAGCGACCTCGACGACGACTCCGACAGCGGCTCACCCCCAAGTGATGATGAGGCCAAGCGGAAGGTCGAGAACAGGTTCAACGGGCTGTGCTTCTTCGCCGACTCCAAGCTTGGAGGCTACTGCACCATGGCACTCGACGAGTCTACCACAAGCACTGAGAAAAACATCGACCCCGAGCCTAATATAGAACAAAATCTCGAGTCTCTTACTGCTGAGCTAGAGTCCATGGGTGATGCTTTGCTTAGTCAAGATAGACTGCTTAGACTTGCTGCTCATGAGAGAAAAGAGTTTGAGGCTAAGTGGGAGCTTGCAGTCAAAGAGCTTGAGTTTGTCAAGGGGTCGGTAGCTATTTCTGATGAGTCTGAGTGTGATGCTTGTGCTATTCATATGGCAAATCTTGCTGACCTGCAGTCCAAGTATGTTGCTTTGGTAGATGAACTTGATGAGGTTAGAGCTAAGCCTATCATTTTGGATCACTACAAGCCTTGTGATGAGTTGAAGTCTGAGCTAGGTGAGAAAATGACTAGGATTGCCATGCTAGAGAAAACTAGTCAAGTGTCTAGATGTGCTTGTTGCGAGGGTTTGGAGCTAGAATTGAACTCTTGTAGGCATGACAAGAAAAGGGCTGAAGAAGAAATCACAAATCTTCGGTCAATGCTTAGTTGGTTGTCTTGCAGTGAGCCGCAGCTTGGCATGATGATGAGTCAGTTCAAGAGGGATTAGGCTTTGCTACAGGTGGGAAGGGTGAAAATGTTTTTGGTAAGGTTGGTGATCACAGTGGTATGAGTGCATCTGAGAAATCCACCAAGCCTTCCACTTCTCCCAAGTTGATCAAAATCACTCCACCACAGCCTAACAAGCCCGATGTGAGAAATGGTGTATTTGAGGAATCTCCCAAAGCTCCACCTCCAAAGCAAGTGTGGACTCCAAAACCAAACCACCTAAGGAACCCACTTGACACACTTCCCAACATCTCTATTAAACCCCCTCCAAAGAACAAGCAAACCCAAAGAGTGAACCATACCCATGAGAGAGTGAGTCAACCACCACCCAAGAGAGAGGTGTATCACTGTGATTATTGTCACCATGATGGTCACTTGTTTGAGTTCTGCTTTCAGAGGAAGAGAGATGAGCGGCGTGAGTATGATCTTTTCCATAACTCTACTCATGGTGTGTTTGCTCCACACTTTCAGAGGCACAGTGCTAGGCCTAGAGGTGCAACACCTCAAGGACCTACGCCTCAAGGTGTGAGACCACGAGGTGGTCGTGCCCGGTGGGGTTCAGGTCCTCCTTATGACCTTGGATCTCGTGACCATGGCTTTCAGTCTTACAGGTTGAGCGGACCATATTTTGCTCGTCGTGGTGATCGCTCCACTCAAATGGGACATGGCTTGTATGGTGCTATTGCTAACACTTCTCATGGGCGAGCCAACACTGGTTTACTCCTTAGTTTACTAACTCCAGTGTTGGATCATTTGCTCATCCCATGTCTCATTATTGATGCAGGATGAAGGGCTGGAGAACACGTGGCTCGTTGATTCTGGTTGCTCTCGTCACATGACCGGAAACTCAAAATGGTTCTCCAGCCTTACCCAAATGAAGTGTAGTGAGTACATTACATTTGGGGATAACGGTAAGAAGGGTAAAGTGCTTTCACGTGGGTCCATTCGCTCGAATGAGAACTTTGTGCTTAAGGATGTGGCTTTGGTATCAAATTTGCACTTCAATTTGCTTTTCGTTTCTCGGCTTCTTGATGATGGTTTTGAGGTTCGTTTTAAGCCAAGACTTTGTCATGTTCTTGATGCTCAGGAAAACTTCGTTTGCAAGATTGTGCCTTTTGGGAAAGTGTTTCGAGCTGATTTTTCTCGCTCATTTGGTCTTTCTCGCTATTTGATGGCTAGTTCCTCCTCTGAGCTCTGGAAGTGGCATCGCAGACTTGGTCACTTGAGTTTCGACTTGCTTGCAAGATTGAGCTCACTTGATCTAATTCGAGGATTGCCCAAGCTCAAGTTTGAGAAGGATCTTGTTTGTCACCCGTGCCGTCATGGAAAGATGATTGCAGCTTCTCATCCTCCTGTGAACCAGGTGATGACCAAGGGGCCCGGCGAGCTTTTACATATGGACACTGTAGGTCCAGCTCGGGTCCGGTCAGATGGTGGCAAGTGGTACGTGTTGGTCGTGGTTGATGACTTTTCTCGCTATTCGTGGGTCTTTTTCATGGAGAGTAAAGATGAGGCTTTCACTCATGTTCATGACCTGATCTTAAGGTTGCAAAATGAGTTACCAAAGCATGCCATGTGAGCTATCCACAGTGACAATGGCACTGAATTCAAAAATACTCATTTTGAGACCTTCTGCTCATCCATAGGTCTTGAGCATCAGTTTTCTTCGCCGTATGTCCCTCAGTAGAACGGGATTGTTGAGCGCAAGAATCGGACCCTTGTTGAGATGGCCAGGACGATGCTCGATGAGCATAGGACTCCTAGGCGCTATTGGGCCGAAGCAATCAACACGGCGTGTCATGTTTCAAATCGCATTTTCCTTCGAGCTTTCATGAAGAAGACTTCTTATGAGTTACGGTTTGGCCGTTTGCCTAAAGTGAGCCATTTTCGGGTGTTTGGTTGCAAGTGCTTTATCTTGAAGAAGGGAAACTTAGACAAATTTGAATCGAGATCTTCAGACGGGATTTTTCTTGGTTATACATCTCATTCGCATGCTTATCGAGTACTTAACCTTGAAACTAACCGTGTCATGGAGACTTGTGAAGTCACCTTCGACGAGACCGCACCTTGTTCCTCTCCTGTTTTTGAGCATGCAGGTGATGAGGAGATGAATGAGAGTATTTTTGTGGAGGAGGAGTAGGACGATGCCGATTGGGGTGATCCTGAGCCGACTCCACCGGCTGCCCCAGTTGACCTGCGACGACTACTTCGGTTGACGGCCCCACTCCCACTCCTTCTACCACTTGGGGGCCATACGACCAGGCTCCTCAGCTTGCACTAGCTGCACCTGAGGGAGCTCCAGCTACTGTTGCGGGAGAGGCGACTTCATCAAGGGAAGCACCTCGGCACATTCAGCACCGCCATCCTCCTTCAACCATGATTGGTAATATAAATGAGCGCGTCACTCGCAACAGATCTTATGAGATTTCACACTTTGCACATTTTGCTTTTGTTGCCAATTTTGAGCCAAAGAAAGTGGTTGAGGTATTAATTAATCCAGATTGGGTCAATGCTATGCATGAGGAGCTTGAGAACTTTGAGAGAAACCAAGTGTGGGTTTTAGTGCCACCTCCACCTCAGTGTCATCCCATAGGAACCAAGTGGGTGTTCAAAAATAAGTAGAGTGAGGATGGGGTTGTGGTGAGAAACAAGGCTAGGTTGGTTGCTCGGGGGTATTGCCGTAAAGAGGGGATAGATTATGAGGAAACCTTTGCTCCGTTGCCCGTTTAGAAGCCATTAGGATCTTTCTAGCCTTTGCGGCTTCGAAAGGGTTCAAGCTGTATCGATGGATGTAAAGAGTGCATTTCGAATGGGTTCATAGATGAGGAGGTGTATGTGAGGCAACCCCCGGGTTTTGAAAATCCCAAGCATCCCGACTATGTCTATAAACTCCATAAAGCCCTATATGGTCTCAAACAAGCCCCGAGAGCGTGGTATGAGCGCGAAGTCCTTTCTGTTGGGCAAGGGTTTTACCATGGGGTCGGTCAATAAAACCTTGTTTCTCCTCAAGCATGGAAATGACACTCTCTTGGTGCAGATTTATGTCGATGACATCATTTTTTGTGGCTCTTCACATGCTCTTGTTGCAAAGTTTTTAGATATGATGAGCAGGGAGTTCGAGATGAGCATGATGGGCGAGCTGATGTTCTTTCTCGGTTTACAAATCAAGCAAACCCGAGACAGGACATTTGTACACCAAGGCAAGTACACGAAAGATCTGCTGAAGCGCTTCGACATGGGTGATGCCAAGCCACTTCAAACTCCCATGTCGATCACGACGGCGTTGGACGCCGATTTAGAAGGTGAAGTCGTGGACCAGAAAGAGTACCGCAGCATGATCGGGTCGTTGTTGTACCTGACGGCGACGAGGCCCAACATCCAGTTCGCCGTCTGCCTTTGCACACATTTCCAGTCTTCGCCGCACACTTCGCATCGGTAGGCCGTCAAACGCATCTTACGGTACTTACGCTTCACACCTGAGCTTGGTCTTTGGTACTCGACTTCTTCGACTCTCTCTCTTTCGGGTTATTCTGATGCTGATTATGCGGGTGATCGAGTCAAGAGGAAGTCTACTTCGGGTACTTGTGAGTTTTTGGGTTCGTCTTTGATCTCTTGGTCTTCTCGTAAGCAATCTTCTATTTCTCAATCCACTCATGAGGCTGAGTATGTCGCTGCTGCTGCTTGTTGCTCTCAACTTCTTTGGATAGTCGCTACTTTGAGGGATTATGGGTTGAATTTCAGCAGAGTGCCTCTTTTCTGTGACAGCACTGGTGCCATAAGTGTTGCCAAAAACCCAGTACTCCACTCAAAAACCAAGCACATTGAGATCCGCTATCATTTCGAGAGATCACCAAGAGAAAGGAGACATAGACCTTCAGCCCATTCGAACCCATGACCGGCTTACGAGATATCTTTACAAAGCCCCTCGACCAAACCCGTTTGCCCACTTGAGAGCGGAGTTGGGCGTGTGCTACCCTTTTAGAGTAGGATAGCTGTATCTTGATGTACAGTATTTCTTTTTGGCTTTCTCCTTTGCTTTTGGTTCTTTAGCTTTCTTTTTGTTCTTTTGTATCATATTGCATTTCATCATGTATCATAGTACTTTTGTTGAGCTTCATGATTATAGCAGTTTTGATTACATCTATGCTCCTGCTAGTATGCCTTGTGTTATACATAATGGTGCTTGCAGCTTAGGCTCTTTTTGATCACTTGTTACATGTTATGAGCTAAGCCTGCTTTTCAGAATGTGAACTTGATTAATACATGATGAAACTTAAAAATGTTCACCATCCAGTTTGATCCTTAGCATGCATAGAATTGTGAAGTCCCTTGTTCTACTCTGTATAAGCTAAGCGACTACTCCCTCCGTTCCAAAATAAGTGTCGTTCTCACTTCCCGAGAAAAACCTGCCGGCAATTATATATTAAAATATATTAATATTTATACTAAGTGATTAGTATCATCGGAAAGATCTTTAATTCTAGTTTTTTAACAAAATTATTTGGAAATATAAATGTTGCACATATTTTCTACAAAATTGAGTCAAACTTGACGCGAAAACCCAAAACGACACTTATTTTGGAACGGAGGGAGTATGGCTCATGCTTTGTTTACTTGACTGGTTAAGCACCTACGTGACCTTGTGGCAATAATAGAAAGACTCTTTTTATGGTCATTAAAACAAAAAACAAAAAAAACAAAAAAAAACAAAACAAAAACAAGGGAAAAGAAACAACTGAGTGCATAAGGGACTGGCAAGTGCCTACGTGACCTTGTGGCAGAAGACCAAGCATAAGGGACAGGTGGGCCTTTGACAAGGCAAATGCATGAGATAGTCCTTTGGGGTGCACAGGTTAGAATCGGGTTGGCTTTCAGCTTATGTTTGCTATGTGCTAAACTTGATGGTGAACCCCTGTTTTTATGAAAATGCTTAAAACTGATCCAAAAATGCTTATGTATCATATTTCGTTTCACTTGATCAGTTTGAGCATTGGATTTACCTTGTGCTTGTTACTATACACTTTCCATACTTGCTAGAGCATCTATGTACTCGGATTGCTATACTTTTGAAGCTCTGCATTTTTGCATCTCTTTCATGGCATATTTTGAGGAGGAGTTGCAGTCTCTTTTGCTTTGATCTCGATAAGTGCATTTGCCAACAAGGGGGAGAAATATCCACAAATTCAGAGAGTTTATTTGTGAGGATGCATTTGTCAAGGGGGAGTTGCACTCCGAGTGGTTTTGAATTGCTTTTGCTAGATGTGTTGAGCCGTTGCCTCTTCTTGAGGGTCTAGCCGTTTTTCAGGTGTTCTGTGCTTTGCTAGTGGTGTTGAGCCTTTTGCCTCTTCTTGAGGGCTAGCTTTGGTTTTCTTGGTCGCGTCGAGCCGTTGCCCATGTCTTTGGGGACCAAGTTGTGATCTTGCTTTGCTCATTACAAATGACCCGTTTTCTGCTTCTCTTTGGCTCTTGGTCATTTGCATGAGTTGTCTACGGTTTGTGTTGGTGTTGACAATGCACTCATCAAGGGGGAGATTGAGGACACATGGTTTTTACCATAACCATAGTGTGGACTTTTGTGATGAGTGATTGTCAACGTGTCAACACAATGGCGTGTGTGCGTGTGTTTCTGCTAACCGATGGCACGTGGTTCGTGTCAAACAATGGTGTCTCTTGGCTTGTGTTGTTTGCAGTGTCGAGCTCGGAGACGGTGGTCGACAGTTGGTGAAGATCAAGTAGGGCGTGCCGTGCTTACGGACCGGGTGCGGTGAAGGGCGGACGTGAGGCTTGGATCGAGGGACCTGAGGACCGGGCGGCCAGCCGTGGTGGCTGACAGCTGGAACATCGACAAGCGCAAGTGTACACGACGGGGGACGCGTACGGGCTACGCTACTCGCGGAGGGTTTGGTGGTTTCGCCTCAAAACTATCGATGGCGGGTTTTCCTGGTTTGCGCCTCAAAACCGGGGCGGTCCAGCGCAAACGGACGGCACGTGGCGGCATCGGAGAGATTGCTTGGAAGCAAGGCTACCGGTGAGGAGGCGCGGTGGCCGTCGGATCAAGAGAAGCCTGAGTTGGACCCTTATGCCCCTGGCTAAGTGGTTTAGCTCTTCATTTATCCAAGGGCAAAGAAGGAATGTAAAATAGGCTTGCCCCTATAAATAAAGGATGAGGGTCTCCTTCCCCTCACCTCTTCCATTTTCATTTTTCCTTTTAGGATTTCTCTTCCTCTAGTTCTTTGTGTGAGAGAGAGGTCGCAAATCTTCGATTTGTACTCAAACCGTGTGTGTGGCAAGCCGAGCGCCTAGTCTGTTGTTTCCTCCAGGTTTAATCATGTGTCTCGTAATTCTTAAGTTGTTTTTTGTGGCTTTTGAGATCTCGTACGGTCGCAGGTGTATACGACAGACGTTCGAGCTCTCGTTGCCTCTTGTGTTCAATCATGGTGTCTTGATTTTGGATTTTGAGTTTGTTCTTCTTCACTATTTTTCTTGGATTTTTTTCTTGATTTTTGTTGAGTTGTTTTTATGGTTTTCGAGATCTCACACGGTCAGCAGGTGTATACAGCAGACGGTCGAGCTCTCTTTTGCTTCTTATTTTCAATCATGGTGTCTTGATTTTAGATCTCGAGTTCATGTTCTTCTTCACTATTTTTCTTGGAATTTTTTCTTAATTTTTGTGGTCAGCTATTTCCTGTGTTTGCTTGCAAGACAGATGGCCAAGCACTTGTCTTGTCGATGGATGAACGAATTATTCGCTGATTTTTCAGTGAATTTTCTCTAGCTGTGATTCCTTGTTTTGTGCACAGTTTTTTCTTAATTTTTGTGGTCAGCTATTCCCTGTGTTTGCTTGCTGGACAGATAGCCAAGCACTATCTTTGTCTTTGATGGATGAACGAATTATCTGCTGATTTTTCAGTGAATTTTCTCTAGCTGTGATTCCTTATTTTGTGCACGGTTTGGTCGTTCGTACTCCGATTCGTAAACCGTTTGTTGCGTTGGATCTCTCTCGGTTCAAAGAATTCATCTAGATACTCCCATCACCGGTTGGTACGAGTATTTTAGATTTAGAGATTTTACTTCTTGGGGTTTGAATTTAGGACAGTGGCCAAATATTTCAAAAGAAATTTTAGGCTCCCATTCAACCCCCCGTCGCCATATCCGGTCCTTCACTAAGGGCATATCCACGGTGGAGCGCGGCAGTATCTGATGTGCATGAGCCGATGTTGGAGACCGACGACACACACATAGCTATGCTTGTTAATCCTAAGGGCACAATGCCCCCTGCTGTGCATTCTCAAATAGCAGAGGAATCGCCTTTTTCCTTCTTCTCGTCTCTATGGATCGCCCGTTCATTCGGAACCAGGGGAGCTCAGCTTCCATTTCCATGCATGACAATGGAGAAGGCGAGATCAACTCAGTGAAGGAGATTGCTCCACTACCACTATTTTGGCTTGAACAACATGGAGGAAATATAGGGGAGGGCGCAGCGCATGAATGCATGATGAAGGGGTGATATACAGAGATGACGAGGAAGATTTGGTTCTTTCGTGCTTCCTATCATTTGTGTTGTTTGTTTTTCAAATCTGAATGGTTTTCTGTAGAGAATTTTATCCAACTACATGGCTGCATGCATTAGCATTACATTGCATTGCGTCTGGCTCAGCTCAAAACATGAAAATTTGCGATTTGGTATGGGCATGACCATGACGACGCCTGTCCATGGCCTGGGGCCCTGTTCACCACTCCAAACACCGGTACATAGACACACCAACCAGATACGCATAATTGTTGCAGGCTTGCAGCCCGTGGAGAACAGCGTGGGCCTAGGGGCGCACTGGCGATTGCTAGGACAAGGAGCCCACGCTGCCAATGGCCGACGACGCCGCGATGTGCGCAATGCGGGCAGCTTCTTCCACCTGCGTGCATCTCTCGCTCTGTTGGCCCAGGCCCGTTTCCTAGCTCTATCTTGCATTTAAACCCGAACTGCATAATCTAAATAATAATAATCTCTACCTAATAATAAATCACCAAAATTTCGTTCTGCCCAGAAATTCTGTCCGCCCTGCCCGCCTTTCTGACCGAGGTTCGGTCTTTGGCAAAATCCGCGACCGTGTAAATTTCTCTATGACATGGAACCGTTTTCCAGGGGAAAACGGGATCACGTAGGAGGGAAAGAAGGCGAAATCCGTAAACTGCAAACCGAATCGTGAAAGAACCGCAAACCAAATCAACCCTATCCAATGGAATCGAGGAAGAACTCTAAATCAAAAAAAAAGCTTCTCAGCAACGAAATCGCACGAAAGACAAACTGGAAAAAAAGAACAGAAACTCAACGCTGAATTGAGATTGAAAAATAGAAGGGAAAACATGAGAGTATGAGACATCTCACTGCAAGAATATCTCGGTTTACAAGTCAAATACAACACAACTAGCCATCACAACGAATCAAACACAGGCATGCCGAAGAACACAAAGAAGAGAAGCAATCAAGCAACTGATCGAAGAAAGAAAGATTGGCGCCGCTGGCCTGCTGCTGCTCTGCTGCTGCCGACGCGCCACCATGGTGCGGCCGCCCCAGTCGCGCCTGACTCGCCGCCCTGCCATGCCATGGCCGCGCGCCATCCGCCCACCCTGCTGCTGCCGAGGCGAACCGGTGGAGCAGCACACCGTGGGGAAGGAGGAAGGGGCAGGAGGCGGCGTGGTTAGGTAGGAGGAGGCGCGAGACCGGTGCTGGAGAAGAGACGGCCACAGCCGGGCAGAGATTGTATGGGGGCGGCGGAAGATGGTGACGCGAGCCGCGAGGGATGGTTGTGCGGCGCGCGAGAGACGGGTGGCCGAGATAGTCACGAGGAAGGCCGGAGGCACGCACGCTAGCATGGGCAACAGAATCAGCAGGCATCCGGGAACGCGCATGCTTGACAGCGAACACGGCAGCTGCCATGCTGTCGAGCACGACCTAGCAAGTGGCGGCGCTGGGTTATGGACGTCACGGTTTATCAATCAATTGGGCGTAACGAAGAAAGTGATTGAAATCCGGACTGCATGAGGGCTGGAGGGGGAAACGTGAGGCCCAAACTGTAATAATTTTGGCCCATCGAAAGAAGAAAACAAATGTCACCTATTTTATTCTATCCCCGTCACTCAATTAAACATTGGATTTTCCCTTAAAAAAAGTAAACAGCTGCATTGACAACGGCAAGGAGATCATCGCTGGCAGCGGCAACTGCACTGCTCAATTTGATATGAAGGGATTATTTTTCTTCAACGTAGAGAAGCACAGGCATCTTAATATTTTTTTAAAATCTTAGCAACAACACCAAAAACATCTACGTCATATTTTAATTTGATCTTTCAAAAAATACATCATATTTTAATTTGAATACACTTTTTTATACACAATCATATTACGGCCAACATTTACTTATATCTTGAATGTCGTTACAAAATAATTTATAGTTCTCAAAATTTACAAAAAAATTTAAATATAAATAGTTTATAGCATGTTTTCCCGTTGCAATGCACGGGCATATTTGCTAGTAATAAACCCAAACTGCATTGCCAACTCGAAAGTCCAAACTGATTTTTCCCCTTTGAAAACATATGCATGTTTGAACTTTTTGGTTTGGAATTAATTAAGATTTCAAACTGCACTTAAACTGTTTTTTATTATTTTAAAACCAAAGGTTTGTTTTGCAACATCTTCCCATGCAAACTATTCAAAATATTTGTTGAATTTGATCTTGCACTCAAATACAAACTAAATCCTTCCTTACTTTCAGAACGCATAAATTGAATTTTCCATCTAAACTATTTTAGATGTTCTTGCGAAACAAAACCAAGTAACAACATGAGGAAACATTTGAGTTTCAAAAAAAAGATGAGTTTCATACAATTCAAACCTAACTTTGATTGGAAGACGTACTTTTGATCTAAGTCAGCAAGGGAAACCCCAGCCTATTTTTTAATTTTTTTGATAATGCAGACTTGTTTAAATTCGCTCCCACGAGGAGTCGAACCCATGTCTCTTGTGTGCTACTTAGATACTCTAACCACTAGGCTAGAGACCCTTTCGCATTGGAAGACGTACTCAAACTCGTTGTTTTGAAACTCTTTCTTACCTCGCAGGCAGCACTCCACTTTGGAACCGGAAGAGGTATGTAAAGAGACGCCTAAAATGCCAGAGTATCTTTCGGAGTAAGGGAAAGATTTCCTTGGAGAAGTTTTTCCAAGTCGATGGCAGCAGCATATCGCCCCACGGCCCATGGGCCACGCAACAGAGTTTTGACGAAGCATCCTGTTACGATGGCAAACGCATTGTGGGTGGACAAACAACGATGCAAATTCAACGACCGCTAGTGGCAAATTAAACCGGATCAAGGTGTGGACAAGTTCACCAATCGCCACAATCAGGCTTTATACATTACAAGTACTTCAGGATGGATGCGGCCGTTTATAAACGATTACAACGACGGGTGGTGCCGTTCAGTGTGGTGTCGTGCTGGCGTTGCACAAAGCTTCCAATGGTTCCGTCCACCGGTTTGTTTATCGGCGGCGTTGCGTCGGCGTTCCACGTTCGACGTCCACGGTAGTAGGTACGTACCTCCGTACCAGTGGAATCGTTCCATTCCATGCATCTCTGAAAGAACTGCACGACAGGAATCGGCTAACGGCGGGAGAAAAGCCGAGACAGAGGAGGCATAGCTGAGACAGAGAGGAGACATCGTCTTGATCTGCATGACTAGTACAGTAGTAGTACACGTGTGAAGGAGATTGCTGCGGAAATCAGTTACAACTTACATCCAACCTATCGATCATAATTTATACAACAATATACACGTGGTACAACAAATTGAAATCATATATGTACAACTAACCAGTGTATCTTCCTAGATAGAGGAAATCGAACAAGCCTCGCTGCAGAGACGACCCGCGTGGCGTCTACCTTGCCTCACAGTACAATGCAAGATTCATGGCGCGTCGTGAGGAATTCCAGCACCCTGTTGCGTCGTGGCTGCTGCCTCAGCTCCGCTTGTCGATGTCTGCCTCTCGCTCCATACCCAAACCACGACCAAAATGAGCACGACGAGAGCAGCAGACGCGACCCCGGCAGCACATCCGAGATGCCCCAGCTTGCAGGCGAGGAAGACGATGAATAGGGCCGAGGCGTCGACCAAGCCGAACCTCGCGCAGGAGGGGGAGAGCCTCCTGCCCCACGAAACGGCGGGGCACCAGGCGGTGAAGAAGCCGGTGACCGTCGACGCGAGGGAGACAATCATCAAAACTCCGTATAGCTCTTTCCACGGAGCGTCCCAGCTGCTGGCGAGCTCCTTGATGTTAAGGGCCACTGGCACCACTAGGCCAATAGTACATGCCATGATCGCGAGATCAAGCTTGGAGACATCCTGAATATAATGAGGAACACAACGTTCTTTTTTATCCCTTAGCAAACTGGAAAAACCCGTGAGCTATGAGACATGTTCCGAGCCAAAAAGACAGGACGACATACCTCATCAGTACTTATCGGTGTGGCAGTGGCAAGAGGAACAGAGGGACGAGGAGGAGGAGGAGAGACAGAGAGCCTGGTCGTCCCTACCGGTCCCGTGGTGGCCAGAACAGCATTGCGGCCGGAGGGGTTGCCGGCGGTGGCTGGTTCACGAGCGGGCGACGAACTGGCCGACGACAAGCTGCTGGGGCCACGAGAAATGCTACCAACTAGAGGGATCTCCGAGGCGCTGCGTGCGACGCCAGATCCGTGTTCGATGAGCGCAGCGTCCATGGCGCGCGATCACACTTGAAAAACAGTCAGTACAACAAATTAACCGTGGCGGTTAGATTGATTAGTTTACTCCATCGTATGAGACAAAAAGTTTCGCTAAAAAATATATATACAACAAAGTGTGCAACAAAAGGCATAAAAATAAGGGGTTGAAAAGATATCATTTACGGCCAACAACAGGTTGGTCGTGAAAAAGAAATTTACCCTCAAGAGTCAAGACCGCGTGCCCTTCTAATGTGAACCGTGAACGGTCATCAGATGTGCTCCGTGTTGTGTACATAGACATTATATACTCCTGCTGTATACATATCACGATGCATACGGTTAATATTAAGGGCATGTGCTCAATTTATAGTGCTTCTGGAAACGCTGAGATGCCCGCACTCATCATCCTCTATTTTCATCCTCTACATATATATATTCTGGTCATCAAGACTCCTCTATACATATTTTTTTCTGCACCCATCATCCTCTATATCTCATCCTCTATACCAACCACCGACAGCGGGACCCACTTGTCATCTTCTTTTCCTCTCTCTCCTCTATCCTTTCCCAGCGCCCGTTCCTCCTCCCCTGCTCCGATCCACGCGTGGCCAAGCGCCTCTTCTACTCCTGCCGCTCGCCATCTGCAGTCAGGACGACCCCAGACGCCTGCCAGCGTGTACGCCGCCACCGCATGATGCTCCACCGGAGCCTGGCGGGCCCGGCGAGCTGGTCGTAGGGGGACAGCGGGTGGTTCAGCAGCGACGATGGCGGCGAGCCGTTCGGCGCCACAGGGGAGGCGTCGTCGTTGGCGCTGCACGTGGCGGCGGTGGCGGCGGCGTCGACCACGACGACGGAGTCCTGGTCGACGGAGCTGCGCATGCGGTGGAGCTCACCCGGCGTGGCCCCGTCGGGCGGGGCTGCCTCTCCCCGACAGTGCTCACTCCTGTGGCCCCCGGCGTGGCTCCAGCCGGCCCGACGAGCGTTGGCATGGCCCTCGGCACTGGCGAGCCCAACGCGGCGAGACCCGTTGCGGCGGCGCGCTCTCTCTCTCTCTCTCTCTCTCTCTCTCTCTCTCTCTCTCTCTCTCTCCCTTCCGCCGAGCGCTGTAGTGGTGGGCCCCGCACCACACGGGCGGCCGCTACCTTCTCCATGCATAGCAGACGGGACGCCCTCCAGGACGCTTTACTGGACCCCGCTGCTGCTTTTTTTATCCACTATGTGCTCCTCTGAGTCTTTTTTTTTTGGGAATCATCGGGCTTTCATTCATTCATTTGGACATGATTACATTCTCGAGTCACCGAGGTTCGATACACTCGCTGGAACACAAGTCCACCAACCAGCTCGTGTATCGCCTGTGACTTGCTTTGCTATGATATGCGCTACTTCATTACAAGTACGACTCACATGTGTAAACTTAAAGTCCTGAAAAGAACTACTCAACTCTCTAATCTCCTTCATGATCGCCCCGATGGGTGAACACTGATCCAGCCCTGAACGCCATTGATGGACGATCTCTTGCGAATCTGTCTCCAACCAGATCCGCTGTGCTCTGAAGTGTCTAGCCAACAACAATCCATCCCGACAAGCCAATGCTTCGGCCGTCAGTGCATCCAGACAGTGGTTGTACCATATGGCACTTGCTCGAACAAAGCTTCCATTCTCATCTCTTAAGACTGCACCAGTTGCACCCTTCCATTGCCTATCATAGAACGCCCCATCAGTATTGCATTTTAGCCAACCCGGATCTGGCTTCAGCCACCTCTGTATCTTCTCCTTTGGAAGTGGCCCATGGACAGCTCCCACCTGTTGCAAATCAAAAGCTAGATCCACTGCCCACTGGACAGCAAGCTTGATCGGCAACTGCTGTTCACCATGCTTTGTTCTATTACGTTGCATCCAAAGTGCATACATACCAATTAGGATGATGGCTTGATCATTGCCCGATATAACTTGCCCCTTGATCAAGTCATACGCCCAGGATTCAGGGTGCAGTTGAGGCAACTTGACACCCGAGGCCATTTTAGTCTGTATCCAGAAAGACTTGGCTACAGAGCACTCCATCAGCACATGACGAATTGATTCTGATTCAGCCCCACACAACTCACAATTCGCCAGTGGTTCAATATGTTTCTTGTGAAGGATCTGTCGAGTCGGAAGGTAATCATTCACCACCCTCCACCAGAACACTCTGACTTTAGGGGGCACTTGAAGCTTCCACAGTTGCTTCCAACAGCTATTTCCTGATCCTCCTGCTGCATTCAGAGTACTGTTACTGATCCGTGCGTTATCGATCAGTCTATATGCAGACCTGACTGAGTACACACCATACTTTTCCAATTCCCATGCCCAGATGTCTTCCGAGTGGTGTCTAATCGGTGTTCGAAGAATAGCTGCGGCATCAACTGGAAAGAAGATCTGATTGATCAGCTCCTCGTTCCACTGACCATTTTCCGACAATAGCTCTTCCACTTTAGAAACTGTCTGCCCAGCGGCTGGGGTGAGTGGTCGCCCATCAAAGTGGCCTGGCAACCAGCGATCACGCCAAATCTCTGTTGTTTCTCCATTCCCAATTCTTTTGATCATGCCTCGAGATAGCACATCACGCCCAGCAAGGATCGCCCTCCAAGTATGACTAGCATGTTTTTTGCGTGTACTTGTTAGAAAATCACCATCGTGGTAATATCTTCCTTTCAGTACACGAGCACACAGACTGTCAGGCTTGGTCATCAATCTCCAACCTTGCTTTCCAAGCATGGCCAAATTGAAGTTTCGCATATCTTTGAAACCCATCCCTCCTAATGCCTTAGGGTATGTGAGTCGCTCCCAACTTTGCCAATGGATGCGTTTGCTGTCTGCAGAGCTACCCCACCAAAAGTTAGCAATAGGTGATCTCATCTTTTTACATGTTGTTTTTGACAACAGAAAGCAGCTCATGGAATAAGTAGGAACAGCTTGGGCTACCGATTTCAGAAGTACTTCCCTCCCTGCCTGACTTGCCTCCCTACCACTCCAAGTGCCAATAACATTCCTGATCCTCTTGGGAAGAAACTCAAAAGCTTCAGCAGTGGACCGACCCAACGCAGTTGGTAAGCCCAAGTATTTCTCCGCTAGAGCTTCTGTTTCTATATTCAGGGTTTGTCTGACCTCATCTTTAGCTGCATCAGAGCAGTTCTTACTGAAGAAGACTGCTGATTTGTCTCGGTTTACCATCTGACCAGAACCTCGGCCATATATTTCCAGGATTTCCTGCAATCTCAAGGCCCCTCTTTGCGATGCTTCAGAGAAGATTATGCTATCATCCGCAAAGAGCAAATGTGAGATCCAGGGGGCATGGATACCCACGCGCACACCTCTGGATAAGAACATCGGACCTCTTGATTTCAGCAAACACGATAAACCTTCAGCACATAATAGGAACAGATAGGGGGATATGGGATCCCCTTGACGAATTCCCCTGGTGGGTCTGAAAGATTCAGTGAGAACTCCATTGACTCTGACTGAGAGTGAGACTGAAGTGACACATCTCATGACCAGAGAGACAAAGGACTCCTGAAAGCCCAACTTGAGCATAATTTTCTCAAGATACTCCCACTCCACACGGTCATAGGCCTTAGCCATATCCAACTTGATTGCACAGGCACCTATTTTGCCTTTCTTTCTCTTCAGATAGTGAGTGCATTCATAAGCAATCAAGACATTGTCTGTGATCAACCTCCCAGGAACAAATGCTCCTCTGAGTCGCTGACTGTGGCTATTGCTCTCTGCGGACATCACGGATCAAATCACATGGAAAAACTAATAATCTGCACAGTTCCTATACTACACAACCACCGACGGCGGCCTCATTTTTACGGATCAATGGCCTTTTGGCTGCTCCATTTGAATCTACCCCATATATAATAATTTTTCGCGAAGTGCATATAATAATTACGGTCACGTTTTCATTTGCTTGTTGAAATAAACTCCCTTTATTTAAAAAAGAGTCTGGCCGCCAAAAAAAACTATCTTATGAGACAACCATTTTTATTTACAGAGAAATGTCATCGTCTCTGAAAATGTCTAGTGGTTTTTAGATATGGTCAGTCCATTTATATAGACAGTCTAAAAACCAATCATCTCTATAATAACGGTAATGCTGTTAATCTTACGTCCTACACGTAGGATAGTACCATTTGGTGGGCTTTTCACCGAGGCACCCAGCTCCACGGCCCAGATTCCCCTGCTCGTATCCCGTAACGACATCATTTCGTCCCCAATCGCCAGTCCTCGCCGCCGATTCAGCCGTTGCGCTTCGCGGGGGGCGTTTGCACTGCGCCATCTGCTCGCCTCGCCGGCCTCCGCCGCGCGCGCGGCTGCACCCCGCCGGCAGCCCGCGCCATCTGCTCGCCTCACCGGTCTCCGCCGCGCGCGCGGCTGCACCGCGCCGTCAGCCCGCACAGGTTTCCTTCTCCCTATCCCTCCTGTATTTACGGCTCACCGTACTTCCCAACCCTAGCGTCGACTCCATCCGCTGCCTCGCCGTCCTCCATCGCACCGCGCGCGGTTGCATCGCGACGCCAGCCTCCATCACTCCCCTTTTCTCCACATCTCGTCCTGTATTCTCCGCCGACGCCGTACGCTGCAACCCTAGCGGCGGGGGTTTTCCTGCTCACATCGATTCCTGGCTCTCAAACCGCCATCAGCGTTGTTTGTTGGTGATGCCTACCCGATCAGGGTTGGATGCGTTGCCTGCCACGGGAGTCTCGCCGCAACATCGACTTGGAGGCACATGCTGGGCAGGGATGTCGTCGAGAATGTGTGGCAGCGAGGAAGATGTCCAGTAGCAAGGCCTGCAACATGAAGAACATTAAGGAAGGACAAGCCTCTTCGAGCAAATTACAGAAGAACATCTCTGTGAAGACATCTCCAATGAAGATGAATGTTCCCAGAGAGCAAGGTATGCACAGTTATTTTTCCAGATTTGTAGTTAGCAATGGCTGCTTTTTTCATTTTTGGCTGGAAGTAACTAGTACCTAGATTAGTTTAGAGTTAGTTACTACAATTATCATTTTCTGGCATGCAATTGCAGTCTATTTTTCCCATATTGTAGTTGCCCTGATGTTAGTTGCAAAAGTAGCCAATCATGCCCCTTGTCTCAGTACTCAATTTTTACTTGTTGATTGTTGGTCTCTTTGCTCGCAGCACCGAGGTACTCATAAGGTGGCATTCTTGTTTTCTCCGATTGTTGTGCTCGGCTCTTGAGCATTGGTATCATTGGTCTATATAACATCATCTTTGGAATCCTACAATATTTGTTGCTCTTTTCTCCACACTATATTGTAAAGTTTTTCAAAAGAACTGGAAAGGATGGTTGGATATCTCGGGCTGAGTATTTCTCGCTATCACACGTGAATTCAAGTAGACCTGCTATTGCCTTTTTTTCAAATGAATAGTTGTCTTATAGATTTGTGTCGCACATGCAGGTGCCGAGGCTATGTTTGCTGATCTTGCCCACTTCACTGCTGCATCTATCAGGGTATGAAGAATGGTTTATATGTTTGTCGAAACTTAAAAAAAAAAGGCTTTTATGCATAATTCAGCTCTTGTCCTGCTTGCAGCTGGCTTTTGGTGTCATATATATCCCTGTGTTGTGCTGCAATACATGGGACAGGTTGCATTTCTATCTAAAAACAAAAACATACCAGCTGTACATAATAGTTTTTATCTTTCTATTCCAATTAAGCTTCAGAACACTAAAGATTTATGTGACTTGTTACTCCATATGTTGCAAAAAAGGGTTGTGCATACATCAAGGTGGATCCATGGCCAGATTTACATACCCGAGTTAAATTGGATTCGATGGTCCTCTGTTTGGCTGCAGCACTTGTCTTTCGTGACATAACAATGATAAGAAATGCTTATGGTAAGCCCGACCAAGTACCGCATAAACTAGGAAAATCCTATCAAACTCGTGCTTTCTTTTTTAATTTTGGAACCATATAATGCTTCCGTTTACATCACCTGCATATTCTCCATTTCATTCAAGACCCTCATTTTAAGCCGTTTTGAACTTTGTGGTCCATACGGTTTCACCATGGTGTTTAGATCTGTTTCAGCATGATATCACCACTGTTTCACCATGTGTCTATATATTAGCATGTGTTTTTTAATTTAAACTTTTTTAAAATTTGATATGTTGTTTATTTTTCCTTTTTACGCTGGAATTGATGCTAAGAAAACCAAAGCCAACCGCAATGACGAGCCTTTCGTACATAGGCTTTCGGTCCACACGATCCATGAAGTCAAGTTGTTTCACTAGTGTTTTCAATTTTGTTTCATTAGTTGCCCTTCCATGGTGTGGTAATTTTGTTTACGCCTTTCGATGTTGCAATAGCTTTTTTCCTCTTTGTTGCAGCCGGGGGCGGAGCTAGCGTAGGTGTGCTTGGGGGCGGCGGTGAGGTCGGAGCGAGGTGTGGGGGACGTTTCCCTTGCTGCGGTCGGTGGTGAGGTCGGAGGCAGGGTGGAGTGGGGGGGGGGGGGTGCGAGGGTGTGGGCTGTTTTCCTGTTCGGGGAGAGGCGGGAGGGCTATGTTCGGGGTGAGGCGGGAGAATGGAGGTAGAGCGTCCGACGCCTAGTATATCCTAGCGCTTGATTCTCGCATTTCTTTTTTCTAGTGAAGCTTGTTGCATTTGTTATGAAGAATATTGATCCTTGGTTGAGAGAGTTTCGGATAAAAAAAGATTATTCCATTTGACGATGAACTCATTTGCAATATTCTTGGGGTGCCTAGTGGAGGAGATCATGTGTCCTGTTAATTATTAGTGCTATTGCAATAGTTGTTGCTAATCTGATTCATTGGTACTATCTCAAGTATTGCACTAGCTATGTACACATGTTTCACTAGATATGTTTTCATATAATTTGGCTCAGGTGCATCTTTTTCTCTCTGTCCAGGGGCATGTGCTGCACTACTACTCCTATCACAACACAATGTTGTCAAGCTAGATGAATTTGTGGAGATGTATGATCGTGGCGTGAAGAGTTAATCAAACTGATGCTATAGTAATGTTAGGATGTGTCAGTAGAGAACGATGTTTGTTCGATGGAACAGTAGTTGTGTCCTTTGTATTATATGGAGTTCTCTTATGATTTTGTGGCAAAACGTGTATGCTTTTTGTTATCTTAGGTCAAGACACCCTAGAGACATCCTAGCATGAATGTTGATCAACTTTTGCAAGCAACCATAATTCTGTTATTTTGTCCAATGCTTTGTGTACTGTGGTCGCATTTTCCAATGTTATCCAATATTATGTGACAATGGTGTGGATGTCTACTTTTTTTCGATAACCACTTTTTTTCGATGTAATTATATCCGAAATTACGTTGTTTTCCTTTTAGAGCATCCAGTTGCAATAGCAGCGTTGCTGTTTTTTCATGCCCACATTTAACGAGATGATACATGTTTTTTACTGGAATATTTTTCATTCTAATATTTTTTAGGTGTTAAAGTAGTACATTTATGCTGTTTCACTAAGAGTAATTTAGTTGTAACAGTTGCCAGTCCTAGTTGTTTCATTCTAATATTTCAGGTGTTAAAGTAGTACATTTATGCTGTTTGACTAAGAGGATTTTAGTTGTAGAAGTTTCCAGCCCTGGTTGTTTCATTATACCATTCTTAGATGTAACAGTGGGGAGAAACCATGCTCTTTCACTAAGAGGAATTCAGTTGTAACAATTGCCATCCCTTGTTGTTTCATTATACCTTTCTGAGATGTAATAGTGGGGAAAACCATTCTGCTTCATGACCACATTTTGAGATAAAAGAGTCACGGACTAGCAAAAAAATTAATAATTACGCTTCATCATTGCGTGCTTTTTTTGTCCACACTATTACCACATGCGGCTGTCTTTTTTTCTACATATAAGAGCACCAACTAATTGTATAGTAAAAAATGCTACAAATCACATTAAAAATGAATAAGAGCTTTTTACTATACTAGAGCCTCAATTCTGGAGGGTTCTTCACCATGGGGGTGTTGACCGCCCTTTTTCTTGTTGTACTTGGCGATCTTGGCATTCATTTATCTTCACACTTGCTTTACTTCTTCCTGCCTTAACATCTTCCCAAACCATGTCTATTTCTTGTGAAGCAATGTTGTACTTGTAAGGAACAAAACAAACATCTGTAGCCAACCCACTCATTTCTCTGCACAATGCATATATCTGAGCTTGTTGGTAGCAGGGACACCAAAACAAGCTTTAGGTGTTAAGTAATTTTCACTGATCTTCTCCTAACATGTCCCTGCATATCAATGTTGCAAAAAAAGGTTTAAGCATTCCACACATATGCATCCTCCTCAAATCAAATGATGAAACGATGCTTCCTGCAGTAAAACGTTCTTACCTCTGCAACAAATGGTTGAGCTCACTGCATTTTGTGGCATTCCAACAAATGGTTGTTGTCCCATGCTGATACTATTCACTCCCTGCATATATACCCCATGATGTGTAAATGTGTATAAGTACATGTTTTCACATACTGTAATTCTATGTTTCATTTTGTACAGTGAGTAGATACTTCACGAAATTTGAGATCATACTCTGTCGCAGAACAATATCAAGGAACTATCCACTATTTCAAACAACCATAAATGACCTACAAAGTTCACACAGTCTATAATACTCTGTTGCATAACAAGAGCAAGGAAATATTCCTTATTTTCAAACAAATGGTAATCTAAATAGTCTTTTGTTAGAACAACAAGGAACCATCCACTTGTTTGAACAAGCATATACGTGGGAAGAAGCTTGAAATCACATATTCTTTACTTCAACCTCGCCATGAATAGATACATGGACGCTCCTTGATTTGACTGCTACAACATCTCCATTCAACTGGCGCACCGGTAATTTTGCTGCTTGAAGCTCGTCCTCCGTGTGTCTCCTTCGTCAAACCGGCTGAATTGTTTGCTACGATCCGGGGAGGCGATGGGCATATGGATGATTCTTTGGTGGGAACTCGATCTGTTGCAATAGGTGAGACATTGGGGGAAGGGGGTGTGGTTAGATTGTTGCAACAATTTTGTTGGCGCGCGACGGCAAGGGCTCCAGCAGCGGTGCGCGGCGGCGAGGATCCAGCAGCGGCGTGCGGCGACGAGGGCGGCAGCAGCGGCGCGTGGCGGCGAGGGCTCCAACAGCGGCTCGCGGCGGCTCGAACAGGGGCGCGTGGGGGACGAGGAAGCCGGGCTCAACCAGGGCGTGCGCGGTGGCGACGAAGCTAGGCTCGACGATCTTTGTGCGACGGTGATGAAGCGGGACGCACGCGCGGCGGCGAGGAAGTCGGCCTCCATCGAGCAGAACAGCAGGTGACGGGGGATGCAACTCGTATTGTTTCTGAGCCGGTTTCGCTTAGTTGGGCCGCGCGCACAGCGTCCTATACTAGGACGTCCGAGCGGCAGCTTACCCCTATAATAAAGGCCTTCTTTTTTCCTTTGGACCTTGTGTGTCCCTTTACCCTTGTCCGTTTTTTGTTCCCTTCGTAGCGACAAAAAGAAAGAAATAAAGACGCCGTGGCGTCTCCTTATAGGCTAGGTAATAATTGACCGAGCCAGCCGAGTCGCCACTCTCCGCTCGCCACCTCATCCTTCCGACTTTCGTTGGAGTTGACAGCAACAGCGACTAGAAAGTCCATCCTCACGCTTTTGTCGTCGACTCGTCGACGGCGAGCGCCAGCGGTGCTTCCGGCCGTCGGACTGGATGCAACGGCGGCTGCGCGAGCAGGGCAGGTGCGGTATGGAGGCGTACCATCAGCGAGTGGGAGCGCATGCATGCAGAAGGAATCGTGTCCGATGGTAGCTTGCTCACCGGCTGGCGCTGGCCGTTCGGGCGAGCTATAGCTATCGTCCTAGCGATCGATGACAGCTCCGCGGTCTCGATGTTTTTCTTTGACCGATTGGAGCCAGCATGCAGAGCACCCCAGCCGGGCCGGCCCCCAATTGGATCGGGACTGCTCGTGCTCGCGAGGGGGAAAAAATTATGCTAGCTTCCAGCTGCGAACACTACTACAGCACGCCTCTGTAGGGGCGGCTAAAATCCCACTATAAGGGCGGCTGGACGAGCCGCCCCTACGCCCCCGATCTTGGGGGGCAAGCTGCAAGGCGGCCAGCGTCAGCCCGCCCTACTGATGAAAATCGAAAAACAAAAAAAAAAGCCCAAATGGGCTTGGATCTGGGTCGCGCCGCCAGCGCCGCTGCTCGCCGGAGAACGCCATCGCACCGCCAGCCGTCGTCACCGCCGGAGCACCCGCGCGCCGGAGCACCCGCGCGCCGGATCCGCAGGCCCTGAGGCCGGATCCGCTGGCTCCAAGGCGCCGCGCTCCGCCTCGCCGCCGAAGGGGGGTGCACTCCGCACTCCGCCGCCCCCCGGATCCAACCGCCGCCGCCCAGATCCACCCGCCGCTGCAACACCATGGATCTAGGTTAGGGACTCCGCACAGAGAGAAGATGGGGTGGGAAGAAAGAGGGAAGATAGAGCATACCATGGATTCCGCCGCCGCCCAGATCCACCCGCGCCGCCCCGCCGTCGAGGGAAGGGAAGGAGGCCACCCGCCTTCCGCCGCCGGATGGAAGAGTGAGGGTGGAGGCCACCCGCCGTCCGCCGCCGGGCCGCCGCCGCCGAGATCCACCCGCGACGCACCGCCGTCGAGGAAGGAAGGAGGCCACCCCGCCGTCCGCCGCCGGATGGAAGAGTGAGGGGGTGGAGGCCACCCCGCGATCGGCCGCCGGGCCGCCGCCGCCAGATCCACCGACGCACCGCCGTCGAGGAAGGAAGGAGGCCACCCCGCCGTCCGCCGCCGGGCCGCCGCCGGCCAGATCCACGCGACGCACCGCCGTCGAGGGAAGGGAAGGGAGGCCACCCCGCCGTCCGCCGCCGGGCCACGGCCCCGGCGCCGCGTCGCACCGCTGCCAGGCCCCGCGCCGGCGAAGTGGGGAGAGGGAGGGCGGGAGTGGAGAGAGGGAGGGGACCGCCGGGCCGCATCCCAGGCGCCGCGCGAAGTGGGGAGAGGGAGGGCGCGAGTGCGGGGACTGCGGGGCGGAGGGAGTGACTGCGGGGGGAGGGAGAGGGAGGGAGTGACTAGGGTTTGTGTCCGCTTTTATATGCGGGAGTGGTAGTGGGGCGGGTGGGCTGGGCCGAAGTACGTTGTAAGGGCGGCTGGAGATCGGCCCGCCCTGCTGCCACTGCGAGGGGCGGTGATACGGCCGGCCCGCGGCCGGCGGCCACTGTAAGGGCGGCTCCAACACTAGCCGCCCCTACAGTAAATAGGGGGGCGCTCCCTTTGTGAGTTTTTCACGTAGTGGAACGAATATAATCCGCGAGAGAGGGAAAAAAAAATGAGGCTTCACATATACCTGAACAAGCTCCGAGGTGAGGTGAGCCAAGCTGGCCCGGTCTTGGTCGGTGCCGGCGACGAGAGGACGGCGTCGATCTGGAGGATTAGAGACGGACCTCGATCCCTCGATCCTCGATCAGCTTGATTCTTGTCACCACGTACAGCAGACTCTCATCACTCACCAGAGCCCTTTTGGTAGGGCGAGAAAATTTTATGTGTCTCAGCGTGGTGTTAGAGGACTCCTTACCAATGCATATATACACTCCTCCTTACCAACGTCCGGTGCGTCGTGTTAAAGCATTTTTATTTTTTGGGTGGTTTCCAGCTTCCACGCTAATGTTTGACCAACAAGGCCCATCCACATTTGTAAACCTTCGAATTCGATTCGACAAGGTCGTCGTGACGACGACAGAGAGAGACAGTTCTATCCCACTTGGGCCGTTGACCGGTCCCCTGTTTCAGTTCATGAGTTGTTTCTGTGACTAGCGGTAGCCGGCTGGCGCTATCCGCTGCGGCAATATGCATCATGAGTACTATGAAATTACTACAATTTAGGTATATAGTAGCTTCTATATATATAAGGAGAATCTTGTATATTGTTTTGCGAAAATAAGCATGCACATTTTTAACGATATAATTAGTAATATTTTCTTTCAGCCAATAGCATAAGGCATGTTGTGTGAGTTTATGCTTAAGTTCAGGACTCTCCAGATACTGCAACTTATACACATCAAATCAAACATAAAGAAAGTACAATCCTAGTTATGTTATATGTTATAGCACTTAGTATACAAAAATCGTCGATAGCAAGCTTTCAAAGAGATGTGCTTCTATCGGATCCTTTTTCGTGTCATGTCGTCTTTGATTGTGTTTTTGTTGCGAAGGACCTTTTTCGTATCCCATTAAGTCATTGCTGCTTCTCACTCGTTCGCTCTAGGTGCATATATTTGCCCCCTGGATCGATCGAGTCCACGCACGCTTTACATTTTTTTTTCGTTATGTATAATTATTACCCACGGAATTAATTATGTGTACTTGAACGGTAGGTAGGACAAGCTAGCGCTGTGGAAAATTGTACCACCAGATCAGGAGGCACATACCATATCCGATCTATCGTCATCATAGTACAAATATACTATTTGCCTGCCCTGCTCTGAGTGCTGACCGATTGAATACTAGCTAGCGACTCCCGTTCGTCGATGCCACACACGCGTGCCCGTCGCTTTTAGCATGGCGTGCAACAAGACATTGAAACGACGACGCGCGACGAGCCCACGACGACGACGAAGCTTCCTCTTCTGACCTGATCCCCTAGTGGCAGTGGGAACGCAATGCGCGCGCGGATGCCACGTTCACGGTGGATTTTTCTTTCCTAGCTATAGGTTTTCCGTGATACATGCATGTCGCGCATGTGTCGTGTCGTGATGTCGTCAGCCATGAATTTTGTGGATCCTCTTTTTTAACACATGTAATAATAATTCAACAAATACAAAGAGATCAGTTCAGCTATTCTAATTAAATTCCACGTGATGTGGACATGCAGCACAACGCAACGCAATGCAATCCATGGGGAGCCAACGTGGCATGCAGACATGTTCAACAGAGGGAGCACGCATCACGGGTTTCTGCGTGGGCTGGAAGCAAAGTCGTTGGGGGCGCCGACTTTTGCAGGTGGATCTACTCGGATTCTTTATCTGGTTTTGCAATTTGCAGGGGCTTCGTGTTAATGGTTTTCAGAGTTTTACTTATTCTTATTTTTATTTAATCATCATCTCATTTGTTTTTCTCCGGTAATAACCCTCTTCATGTCTTTGATTTTGGAGGAGGTTTCGTTCTCATCTTCCTCGTGGGAAAAATAAACACATTTAGTTTTTTTTTTTCATGTAACCTAGTTTTGCACCTAGGATCCTACACTTTCAGGTAATTAACCAATCCTAGATCTAAAAACATCCGTCTCTGCAAAACTTGCATCAAGAACCATGAGAGAGAACCGAAATTGAATTTTAGCACTTCATCTTCCTCTACTGGTACAGAGACGAGGGGATCCGGCGCTCACGGCCGGTGACGGGAGGACTGCACAGGATCGCACAGGACTGCACAGGATCGCGCCGTTCCTCACCCCGGACCTTTGCTCGTCGCCATCACCCGGAGGCCTGATGGGAGGTGTTCCTGGCGGCGGACGACGTCCTGCCCATGAAAGGCGACGAGGACGGCCCTGCTTTCCCTTGGCTTTTGTCCCGATGGGAGGTGTTCCTGTGTAGCATTTCCCGAGAGTTGACATCCGTGGCTGGGCCGCCGCTGGTGCTGCTTGGGTCTTCGTCCGACGACGTCGTCGTCCGGCATCGCGTCCAGGGACGGCTCCTCCTTGCGCTGTCTTTTAGTCGCTGCCGTCACGGTCGACCGAACGCCGGCGAGGAGAGGAGGCGCGGGAAACTACCGCCGAGCCGCGCGGGAAGGAGAAATCAGCACGGGCAAGAGCGATGGGGAGCGATGGCAAGTGCGATACGCGCGTGTATTTTTACGCGCTGAGGTAGGATCGGAGATATGGCAAGTTGGGATAACAAGTTTGTTGGAGGCTTTTTTTCTTGTTTTGTCAAAATTTTGTGGATGTCAAGTTGAGATAGCAAGTTGACTGCAGGGGATTACTCCCGTCCGGGCCAGCTCTGCCACGGTACCACCTCGATCCGATATTCGATCTCAGTCTCAGCGCACACTAATTGAGGATTCTGGTCTGTGATGTGATGCTAGTGCCACAACAACACGAGAGGATATACTGGAAGGCTCCAAATGATCAACTCCACCATCTCACCAATCACCACCTATGCCATGTGTACCATTAAACTACCAAAAGGGGTAATAGAAAATATAGACAGGGCAAGGAAGCAATGTTTGTGGCGAGGGAACTCTGAAAAAAAGAGAGGTGCCAACCTTGTCGCCTGGCCAGTGGTTATCCAACCAAAGGACAAAGGAGGGTCAGGAATTATAAATCTCCAACTTCAGAATGATGCATTGCTTATGAAGCATCTCAACAAATTTTATAATCAAGAAGATGTGCCTTGGGTTCAGCTAGTATGGAGCAAATATTACATCGACCGAGTACCTCACACTTGTAGGGAGATGGGCTCTTTCTGGTGGAGGGACGTACTAAGGCTCAATGGCTTATTCAGACAGGTGAACAGATGCACAATTGGTAGTGGTTCTACGGTCACTTTTTGGGGAGATTATTGGCTTGATGGTGTGCTGCTATACAAATTCCCAAGGTTGGCCTCCTTTGCCCGGAGTACTGAATTGTCAGTATCACAGGTTATGCAAGCAACAGATTTGGATACACTCTTCATATTACCCCTTTCAACACAAGCTCTTGAAGAACTTGAACTGCTCCAAGATCAGCTTGCAAACATGGCATATGATCGGGAAACCAAAGACAGATGGTCACCGGTCCGGGGTAACAAGTTCACCTCTCGAAAATTCTACACACATGTCTTCAAAGAAGTAGAGGCACACCCAATTTACAAAATAATTTGGAAATCAAGATGTATCCCTAGGATCAAATTCTTTGCATGGTTGATTCTAGTGGATAGACTCAACACCAAAGCAATGCGAGAGAAGGCACCTGAATGTGCAAGATGGCATAGTGTGTATCATGTGCAGCGGTGGTGAACAAGAAACTATAGAGCATCTGTTCTTCAGCTGCTCCTTCGCACAGAACTTGTTGGGCAAAGCTCGGAATAGAGTGGGACTTATCATTGCAGCTGTATGAAAGATTTATGCAGGCAAGATCCACAAGCAACATACCGTGCTTCACGAGAGACGGTGCTTACAGCATCTTGGGAACTATGGAAGGTGAGAAACGACAAGATTTTCCCAGAGGCAAGTGCCAAGTTTTAATAGATGGTTTAGCAATTTCAAAAGTCAATGTCTTCTCCAGTCGGTTAGAATAAAAAGAGGACCTTCGGTCATCTTTCTTGGTATGGCTAGATGCTTTTAGTTAATTCTCCCATGTAAGTATGTTCTGAACCCTACTTTTAAAATTGAATGAAAATGGCCACCGCTGTGGGGATCTCCCCCACAGTTTCAGTTGTCAAAAAAAAAAACAACACGAGAGGAAAACAGCAGCCGGCAGGGCGCATGACGAAGGGGTAAGGTGATACAGATCGAGGACGGGGGAGCGAGGAAGAGCTGGTTCAAGTTCCTACCATTGCCTTGTTCGTTTCATATTTGAATTGTTTTTCCTACAAATTCTTGTCGACACACAGGGCAGCATGCAATGCCATTCTATTTGGCTATCGCCTCGGGCGTTCATCAGCTCAGGAAAGGAAGTTTGGAATTTGGTCTGGGCATGCATGACTCATGAGCACGATGGCCGCATGACGACCGTTCCAACATAAATCCATTTCCTGTTCCTGGGCCGACATTGGTTGCAGCCGCCCATGGAGAAGAGCGTGGGCCGAGGGGCACATTGGCGATTGCTAGGACAAGGAGCCCATCCTGCCAACGATCGATGATCACGCCGAACGCCCCTGGCCCTGCCCACGCCGCGATGGCGCAATGCTGGGTCGCCGGCCAGTGCGGCTGCGGTCCGTCGGCCTGAGCCGGTGGTCGCCCAGCCTTCCGGCCGGGTGGCCACCCGCTCCTCCACGCTAAGCACTAGCCCAGCAGGGGCAGTCCACTTCACCACTTGGTCAGGTGTTGGCCCCTTCGATTCACGTCTAGCGCGCTGGAGTGCGCGAAGCCAGGAAGAAAATTTTGTGCGACACCGTCCCACCTCGCGTGTTAGTGTTACACGGCCTGTTTGTGTGACACGTGTGTTACAGGCCTGTTTGTGTGAAACGTGTCCGCTCGTTCGTCTGATTCTCCAGATATGGTTCGCACAGGCGGGGCCACGCACGTGCGCCAATGACGACGGAACACACGGCGGAAACGAGTGTAGCACGACGGGCGCGCGCGTTCCTCCTCTACACGGCGGCCCCGATCCGCCACGCGCAGGTCAGCGCCACACGCATAGCTCTCGACGCCGGCCGGCGCCGGCGCCATCTGCCCGGGTCGCCTACCTCCCCAACGCGTCCATGGAGCCACACTTCACGCCAGCGCTGCTCTCCAGCGCCTAGGCGCGCGCCCCGCCGGCCTACTACAGGTCATGGGTCACCGTCAGCTGCAGCACCGCGACCGCCTCCCTCTGCTGCTACGTCCTCGCCAAGGCCGCCGCCGTGTTCTTCGTCGCGGGCGCCAGACTCGAGTGGCAGGGGAAAGTCGGGCAACGTCGACGAGTGAGGCGCGGCACGACAAGGCCGTTGTGGGCGCGTGGTCGATCGCGTGGCACGGCACGTCGACGTACGGCACCGCCGCCTCGTCCTTTAATCGGAACGGAGCCGCGGACTCGGCCGCCAGATCGGCGCGTCGGGCGTCGGCCGGCTCGGACGAACCTCACAAACACACATACTCTCTCCGTCCCATTGAGTTCGTCACCCTGGGTTCCGTGCCATCTTGTTTAATCATTTGTCTTATTCAAACTTTTTATATAAATATAATTTATTTATTATGACTTATTTTATCAATAAAGATACTTAAATATTGATTAACTTATTTTATTATTTGCTTAAAAAATTTGAATAAGACAAATGGTCAAAAATGAAGTCCAAAAGTCAAAAACGTCAAACTTGGACGGAGGTAGTACGCACGAGAGGAGGATTGGAACACAGAAACCACACGAGGAGCTATCTAGCAGGTCAGCAGGTCGACGAACGCATGCAACAAGAAGATAGCTAGCTAGCTGGCCGGAACTCATGCGTGCGCGTGCACATCGACATGCACACAGGCCACTACCCCTGCCCGTACTGCACCCGATGCGATGCGTTGCCTTGGGCTTGGAGTCAGGGGGAGCTCTGGCTGCGCGACGCCGCAACCGCCGACTGCGCCTCTCTGCTTCTTTGTGAGTATATGATCAAGAGTGGGTTTATGTATTCACAGCTTAGCCCCACAAACTATGGTAGTGCGTCGATGATGACGAGCAAAGCAGAGCACTGGTGTCTGGTGGTTAATTAGGACCGGCCAGTTAGGCTAGAGCGACGACGACTGCATTAGCTATCACTCATGCATCAGTCAAACCTGACGACCAGGTGTTGCGGGATGATCACCACCGGCACATGCATGGATTGAACGCTGATGGTGCACGGTAGCAGGCACGTGCCCTTAGGGATAATAAAAATTTTATCTTCCATTTGATTTCCCATCTCTCAAGACTCGAGCAAGCGGAGGACAGGGCAAAACAACAGCAGCAAGGGACAAGTGCACTAGGAAAGGGCAGAACAGCGGCGGCAGAGTGCAGCGTGTTAGCCCAAGATCAACTAGCAGTGACATCTAGATGGGTACATGCTCTGGGAATTGGGTAGGCAGTGATAGAGAGAGAGGGAGGACGAGTGGAGAAGGCTTTACCAGAGGCCTTGACTGGAGCGGTGGAGGAGGATCCGGCGGCGGCGCTGCTTCCCTCGGCCATCGCATCGAGGCAGAGGGGGGGCGTCGGTCGAGGAAGAGGTGGCCGGCGTGGCGCAGTACAGTGGCGGTGGCGGAGGAGCTTCCCGTCACTGGCTGCGCCCCTGGGATCGGATTAGGGTTGTCGGTGGGTGTGGCGGCTCGCGGTGAACCTCGTGTCTTGAGCCGCCGGCCCCCACCTTCTTTTTATAGTGCAGGGTGACAGGGGCCCTCCAGCCATAGTGGGCTGGGCGCCCCCGATCAGGGCGCATGGGTCAAGGGGCTCGAGTTGGGCCGTTGGGCCCAACTCGGGGTTGAGATCATCCTAACATTCTCCCCTTGATCTCATCTTTAACTTTATCTTTAACTTTACTCTTTCACTTTGACCTTTTCATTTTACTTATTCCATCTCGCATTTGTGCATAGAACATGTTTCATCGTCACGGTCTATTGCCGTTGGATTTCACAAGATTACAATACACATCTCCGGTTTGAAATAAATAAATACTTTATCTTTGGGCCCTTATTATTATCCAGGAATCATAGGCTTCTCCTTAAACCCATGCCGGCTATGTGTTCAACGAACACTTTGGGTGGTAAGCCTTTTGTAAGCGGATCCGCGAGCATCTTTTAAGTGCTTATGTGCTCAAGATTTATAACACGATCCTGGATCTTCTCTTTCACAACATAGTACTTTATGTCAATGTGTTTGGCAGCACCACATACTCTATAGCTGGATTATTATCACAGTATAGAGTCATTGGTCCATTGATGTCATCGGCCACTTTTAAACCGGGTATGAATTTCTTTAGCCAATTCACCTGCCCTGATGCCTCATAACATGCTACAAACTCGGCATACATAGTAGAGTTTGTAGTAACTGTTTGTTTTGAGCTTTTCCATGATATAGCTCCTTTTGCGAGAGTGAACACATATCCAGATGTGGACTTTCTGTCATCTCCCGCATAATCAGAATCTGAGTATCCTAAGATCTTTAGGGACTCAGATCTTCTATATGTTAGCATCAGGTCTTTTGTACCTTGTAAATATCGCAAAACTTTCTTTACCAGTTTCCAGTGTTCAACACCTGGATTACTTGGAATCTGCCAAGCAGCCCGGTTACATAAGCCAAGTCAGGGCGTGTGCATACTTGAGCATACTGTAAGTGTCCAACAGCTGAAGCATATGGCACACTTTTCATTAGGTTGAGCTCATACTCATTCTTGGGACACTGAAAATCCCCATACTTATCGCCCTTGACTATAGGTGCAGGTGATGGACTACATTTATGCATCTGGAATTTCTCCAAGACCCTTTCTATGTATGCCTTTTGAGACAGTCCTAATACCCCCTTTCTTCTATCTCGGTGAATTTCTATGCCCAAAACATAAGAAGCTTCACAAGATCTTTCATCTCAAACTTTGAGGACAAAAATCTTTTTGTTTCCGTAGTAGACTCATATCATTACTTGCAAGTAAAATATCGTCTACGTACGGGACTAGGAAAATGTATTTCCCATTCTTAAACTTTGTATAAACACAATTGTCCTCGACATTTGCTTTAAACCCAAAATTCTTTATAGTTTTATCAAACTTCAAGTTCCACGCCTTGAAGCTTGCTTTAACCCATAAATCGATTTCTTTAGGCGACATCCCATCTTTTCTTTGCCTTCTACGACAAAACCTTTCGGTTGTGCCATGTAGACATTTTCCTCCAAATCCCCATTTAGGAATGCCGTCTTCACATCCATCTGATGCAACTCTAAATCATAGTGTGCCACCAATGCCATTATTATTCGAGAGAATCTTTGCATGAGACTCGGAGAAAAGGTCTCGGTGTAATCAATTCCCTCCCTTTGTGTGAAACCTTTAGCCACAAGTCGCGCTTTAAATCTCTCTGTATTCCCTTGGGAGTCATATTTTATTTTGTAGACCCATTTACAGCCCTCTTGTTTTGGCTCCTTTGGGAATTTCTTCCAAGTCCCAAACATCGTTGGCACTCATCGATCTTATTTCATCTTCCATGGCTTCAAACCATTTGGATGAATGATCGCTTCTCATGGCTTGTTCAAATGAGGTGGGATCATCCTCCATTTGATACTCTTCAAGTGATATTATTTAATTCATATATATCACTGGAGATAGCTGGCCTTCTTTCTCTTTGAGACCTTCTAGGGGCCTCTACATTTGGCACATCTACTGTTGGAGGCTGAGATTGCTCCCCTTCATTTGTGGCAACATTTTCAATGGGTTCCTGATGAACAGGTTCCTCATTTTCCTCTGTTGTTACCACGGGAGGAACAACGACAGGTTCTCGCTCCACAGTGTCTTGCACTATTGGTGCAGGAACAATAGGTAGCTCGAAAAATGGCTCCTGAATCACAGGATTGGGTGCATACACCCGCTTCTCTTCAAGATCAATTTTTCGAGCAGCCATACTCCCCCTCATCATTTTATCCTCTAGAAAAATAGCGTGTCTCGTTTCCACAAACTTTGTGAGTCTATCGGGACAAGTAGAAACGATAACCTTTTGACCATTCGGGATAGCCAATAAAATGGCAACTCACTGTTTTGGGATCAAGTTTCCCAATATTTGGGTTAAACACTTTAGCCTCGCAGGACACCCCCACACACGCAAGTGATCTAGTGAAGGTACCCTTCTTTGTCCATAATTCATACGGTGTTTTGGACACCGATTTACTTGGCACTCTATTGAGAATATGAATAGATGTTTTTAATGCCTCTATCCATAAACTCAATGGTAAATCGAGTAACTCATCATACGCGCACCATATCCATCGTGGTACGATTACGCCTTTCGGCTACTCCATTTTCGAGGTTCACCGGCATGGAATATCTTTGGGCAACTATACCATTTTCCCGTAGAAACCTTGCGAAAGGTCCGGGAACTTGACCATATGGGGTATGCCGACCATAGTACCCACCCCCCCCACGGTCGGACCGGACTAGCTTAATCTTTAAACTATGCTGATTTTCTACTTCAGCCTTAAATATTTTAAATTTATCCAATGCTTCATCTCTTCCTTTAATTGGATAAATATAGCCAAACCGGGAGTAATCGTCAGTGAATGTAATGAACGAATCATAGCCATCCACACTCTTTACGGGGAAAGGGACCACAAATGTCGGTGTGAATGATCTCTAATATTCCCGTGCTTCGTTTGGCATTCTTTTTAAATTGCTTTACATATTTTCCTTTTATGCAATCGATGCATTGCTCTAATTCGCGAACTCCAAAGGAGGAAGAATTTCATTCTTTACTAGTCTTTCTATTCTCCCCCTCGAAATATGGCCTAAACGACGTGCCATAATTTTGACGTTGCGTTTGTAGTTCGCTTTCTTTTTCTTTTCTCATTTGTAGACGAGGAAACGCTATCATTCACATTACATATGGAATTCACACTTTCACATAGCGATAACATATATAATTCGTCTTGTCGAAGGCAAGACCAACACAAATATCATTAAACCAAATGACACATTTGCCATGTCCAAAATTACGGTAAAACCTGAATCATCCAACTTTATTACACTTATCAAATTGCGTTTGTAGTGTGGAACATAAAAAACATATCTCAAGGTAAGACTATAGCCATTAGGTAAATCTAATGCTACATCTCCAATTGCCTCCATCGGCACATGTACGCCATTCGCAACGCTAATGACCTCTTCTCTTTTTAGCGTAGTTCTCGTCGAAGTGAATCCCCTTTTTCTTCATGAGCTCCCTTAACCAATCAGGGCAGTCAGTCTTCTTGTGCCCCTCCTTACCACAGTGCCAGCACAAGTTGTCACCTGCCTGTGGCTTGCCCTGTTGCTGAAACTGTGGTTTCTGTTGCATAGGACCTCTCTTTTTTGGGAGCCGGGATTGAAGGGCCTTTTGCCCTTCCCTTTGACCAGTTCGCTTGGCCACCTTGTTGGCCATTGATCCGAGCTCCTCATCAACACACCGAGCAATGAGCTTGTCTAAGTCCCATTTCTCAGCCGCATGTTGTAGCTTATGACAAAATTCTCATACTCTTTAGGCAAGGAAGCAAAAACAAAATGGATAAGGAGCTGTGGTTGTATCTCCGATCCATTCCTTTCACTTATTTGCCAAGTGACTCATTTTCAAAATATGGTCACGTATGCTACCTCCCTTGTACTTTTCATTTGTCAATTGCTTGAACAAATGGGTAGCATACACTTTGGAGGAACCGTGAACTGGTTCTTGATCCTCTCAAAGTAAGCAACGAAGTGTCACACTTTTCAATTGACCCGTAAGAGCCGGGTCAATTGTATTCTAAATGACAAGACAACATTTCTTGTTGTCACCGACCCATCGAATATGCTTTATGTCATAACCCATCTTTATAGGGCCAAAATCTTTCACCCTTTTGTCCCATGCTTCATCACTTTCACTGGTCTCCCGCACCGGTTCCACAGACTTTGTGAGACACGGTTCAGTGAGCACCCAGTCAACTTCAGCTATAGTGAAAGTGAAGTCAATCTTCCTCTTCCACTCAAGGTAGTTGTCTCCCCTCGGTGGTGGAATCTCTCTCAAGGCGGACATCGGGAGAAACTACCTGAAATTACAATTCATATGAGGTGAGAACATAATATAAAATTTACTTTGCAATAATTCTAAATCACCGTTGAGCAGAAATAGAATTAATGTAGGCAACAACTATTAATCAACATCATAATATTGCTATTAATCAATGTTGGTCGAATAATAATAATATTATAATAATCGTAAAATTATCTATTTTCAAATATTAAACTCTCCCGTTGGTTCGAATTTAACAATGAAAACGATAACAACTTTAAATACGCAGCGAAAACTTTAACATCATATAATCAATTTTCCGAAACATAAAATAACTTTACCGCTCTCAGTGCAAAAAAGTCGTTGGATCAAATTTTGCATGAGATTTGCATCAAAAACAATTCAATTTGAGCAAAATATGCTCAAAACTGCTTCTGAAAAAATAAAAACATGAAAAAATCAATTGTATTGTTTAACCGGCCAATCGGCCCAAAAACCAGCCTCGGCCCATGGCTTCTCGCGCGCTCGCGCGATGGTGGCCGGCGGCGCAGCCCGGCTCGCCTTTGCGCGCGCGCAAGCGCGCGGCCCACTAGCGCGGCCGGCCCGGTGAGCGCTTTTCTCTTTTTTTTTTATTTATTTATTTCTCGTTGTCGCGGCCCAACACGCGAACCGGCCCGGCCCGGCCGGCCGTGCGCGGCGGGCTGCTGGAGCCGAGCCGGTCCCAGCCCTAACGTGGGCACGGGCCGGCACCCGGCCCGGTGCCTCCCCCGCTCGGGCCGAAAGCCAGCCCAACCGATCACAGCCGTTGAACGGCATCGGACGGCTGTCCGCGCGATTCGACAGATCAACACCGCCGAGGGCCGGTTCCCCGAAACCCTAGAGTCCATTCTTTTCCTCCACTCTCTCTCTGCGCCGCAGGCAGCACCCGAGCGGCGGCCGTCCATGGCCGCCACCGCACGGCTCGACGCCGGCGCAGGGAGGCGCGGACGGCGCCGCCGCGGAGCGCGTCCTCCGTCTCTCCTTTCTCTTCCCCATCCTCACCTCTCCGCTGTAACCAGCAAAACGGCGACGGCCACCGGCTATGACGAGGTGAAGGACTGAGGCCATGGCGCCGCCACAAGGCTCCTCGCCGGTGCGCGCGCTCGCCCGAGGGCCGAGCGCGCCGCCGTCGAGTGGACATGGGGCGGTGCCCCCCCGGCGCAGCCGGCCTGTTCGTCGAGGTAGGGAACCAGGTAGGCTCGCCTCCCTCGATCTTCTTCTTTTCTTTGCCCTCAGTGAGGGTTAGGGTTTCGTCCTCTTTTCTTTTTCCGTTCCTTTCCCGATCTATTCTCTAGGGTTAGGGTTAGGGTTTGCTGTGCCGATCTGACATCGGTGGTTCTTTTGATCCAATCGGATCATCAATGTCTACCCCAAAACACTAGATCCACTGACTAGGAGGCAGCTGATACCATTGTTAGCCCAAGATCAACTAGCAGTGACATCTAGATGGGTACATGCTCTGGGAATTGGGTAGGCAGTGATAGAGAGAGAGGGAGGACGAGTGGAGAAGGCTTTACCAGAGGCCTTGACTGGAGCGGTGGAGGAGGATCCGGCGGCGGCGCTGCTTCCCTCGGCCATCGCGTCGAGGCAGAGGGGGGGCGTCGGTCGAGGAAGAGGTGGCCGGCGTGGCGCAGTGCAGTGGCGGCGGCGGAGGAGCTTCCCGTCACTGGCTGTGCCCCTGGGATCGGATTAGGGTTGTCGGTGGGTGTGGCGGCTCGCGGTGAACCTCGTGTCTTGAGCCGCCGGCCCCACCTTGTTTTTATAGCGCAGGGTGACAGGGGCCCTCCAGCCATAGTGGGCTGGGCGCCCCCGATCAGAGCGCGTGGGTCAAGGGTCCCGAGTTGGGTTGTGATCATGGTAACACAGCGCATGTCCGATCGACTTTGCATTCTCTTTCTCAGTTTCTCTGCATACATGAGCGTTTATTGCGTGATTCCTCTGTTGGAACGTCTGCGCATTGCGTTTGCATTGCAGTGAGTTGCGTGAGGAATTAGACGTACACTCGTACGGACAGCACACCGAAAAAAAATAAAAAAGAGAGGCAGATCAACTTGTTTTTACCTCGAACGTGCATGAGCACGGCATTCAGGCCAACGTAACGTAACATTTGCGTTGCATGTCCACATCACCGTACCTAGAATTAATTAAAGGAGCCGAATTGATTTCTTTAAAAGTATTACATGTTAAATAAGAGGATGCTCAGAGAAGAACATGCATGGCTGATGGCTGACGAATGACGACACGACTCGCGCGCCACATGCATGTATCACGGAGAACCTAGCTAGTAGTAGTTCGTAGTAGGAAAAATCCACCGTCAACGTGGCATCCGCGCTCATTTCGTTCCCGCCAACCTCTTTGTCCCACCCCAACCCCACCCACCCCCCGCCCCCTTTTTTTTTTTTTTTTTGATAAATTCATTGTTTCTCTCCTTCCTTTTCTGCTTTCGGCGGTGCCAATGCTTTCGGCCTACCGGAAGTCTCGAACCCATTAATTAGGACCGCTCCTATGCCACCTGCGTTTTTTTACCGAACCGACGACCAACCGGCCGAGCCCGAATCGGTAAACCGGCCGGTTTGTCCGGTTACCGGAAAAAAACCGTCCGAATTCAAATTCAAATTTGATTGGCGCAGTTGTTCGGTTTCTACCGGTAAACCGCCGGTTTTCCGGTTTACCGGCCGGTTTGTCCGGTTTACCGCCGGTTTGAGCGGTTTGAGCGGTTTTTTTAAAATTCAAATTTATTTTTTTTAAAAAAAATGCTAAAAAAATTCCTAAAAATACTTCATGATTTGTAGAATCCAATGATGTCAAAATTACTCAAATTTGAGTGTGTTTAGTATGTTTTTCGACCTTCATGATTTAATGGGCCTTCACGGGCCGGTTTGTGTATTTTTCTTTTTCTTTTTTTTTTTCAAACTTCTAAACGTCTAAATAAATATTAAACGAACTCAAATTTGAAAAAATTTTACACCATTGGGTTCCATAATTCAAGAGCTATTTTTAGAAATTTTTTCAGCATTTTTTTTCAAACTTCAAATTTGAAATTTGGGCCGGTCCGAACCGGACCGAACCGAACCGGACCGGCCCGGTAAGGTCGGTAACCGCGGTTTACCGCGGTTTACCGACCGGTAAAAAAAAACGCTGATGCCACCTCGATCCTACTCGATCTCCGCGCACGCTAACCGAGGACTCGTGTTTCTCCTGTGATTTTCCACAGAAACAGAGAGGAAAACTGGTCGTGCCCATGACGATGAAGATTGAGGAAGAGCTGGTTCTTTTTACCATTATTGCCTCGTTCGCTTCAAATTCGAATGGTTTTGCCTAGGAATTTTTGCCGAAACGCAGGGCAGCATGCAATGCATTGCATTTGGCTCTCGGCTCAGGCATTCAGCTCATAAAAGGAAATTTGCATCTTGGTTTAGCACGAGTGCATGCTGGCCGCATGACGTCTGTTCCGATATAAATCCATTTCCTGGGCCAATAAAGGTTGCAGCCCATGTAGAACAGCGTGGGCCTGGCGGCGAATTGGCGATTGCTAGGGCAAGGAGCCCATGCTGCCAACGGCCAACGACAAGGCGGCCGCGGCCCAGCCCACGCCGAGACGCCGACTCGCCGGCCAGTGCGGCGGCGGCCTGCGCCGGCGGTCGTCTGGTCGCCCACCCTTCCGGCCCTGCCTGGGCATTCGGTAAATACCGAACCGATCGGTTCGGTACTTCGGTACCCACGCAAATTCGGTTCCTGAGAAATCGGTACTGATCGGTTCCTAAAAAAATTCGGTACCGAGGAAATTCGGTATCGGTAAATTCGGTTCGGTTTCGGTATTTGCCGAACAGTACCGAACTGAGATGTAATAGCAAGTTTGAAAACTAATTTTGACATGATTTCATAGATAATAATAGTGCAAAAATACATATACATATAAAAGTCTAAGATTATAAGTGGGAGTGGCAAAAATACATAATATAATAGTCTAAAATAGTATAAACAATGATATAACAACACTCAAACTTATCATATTTTAGATAAATTCGGTAAGTTCGGTAAATTTGGTATATTCGGTTCGGTTCGGTATTTACCTCGGTAAATTCGGTACCTGAGAATCTGGTACCGAACAGGAACCGAATTATTCGGTTTCGGTATTTTCATTCGGTTCTCGGTATTTTTCGGTTCGGTTTTGGTTTTCGATATTTCGTGCCCAGATTGACTTCCGGCCAGGTGGCCACCCGCTCGTCCGCCCTAAGCACTAGCCGAGCGGGGGCAACTTCACGAGGGGCGACTCCAAACAGCAAAAATGCAGCGACTCGGCTATCGAAGGCTGTTAAGTGCACACAAGGGTCAAGCAAGCACCATAGGTTTCCTTCACCTTGATGTAATTTCTAAATTCTTGATTGAGAATTCATCTGTGACATTCTCCTCCTTGCCTTAGTTTCTGCTAAAAATCGTTGAACGACTTATAAATTGGGAGGGAGTACTAGGGAATAAACGACAGAGCCATATGAAAGTTATACGGTTACAACCATTCCAGATATATCCACTTATGCTTGATGAAATACGTGTAACAAGTACACAGTTGTGGAAAAAATTAATTAAAACATGTCATCTCCTTTTCAATAGTTCCTAAATTAGATTGGATACCATTTCTTTCTCAAATAATGTTGCTCATGTTAGGTGGGAATAAGTTTGTGAGGCACAACAGCTTTGAAAGCCTCTGTCATCTCCACCGCCTGAATATACTTATCACACAACAGATTTTCAGGCCCATTAGCACCTGTATTGGTGGCATCTCACGTGGTATTATGATTTGAATGATTTGATGGAAGATGATATATATTACAACGAGTATGACCTCAAAGTCTTCACTTTCTCTACTAAACAGAGTCTTTGCACATATGATCGCAAGTTCTTCAATTCCAAGTTTAGCATCAAGCTATCAAGAAACATGTTGTCGGGAGAGATTTCTTGGGAGATTGGAAATTTAGCAGTGTGAAGTCCCTCAGTGTGTCACACAATTTTTCACTAGATGAATTCAAGCTACGCTTGCAAAAATTAGCGCTGTTGAACGCTTGGCCTTGTCCCATGATAAACCAAGCGGAACAATTCCATCGGACACATTATTGAGCGCATTTGATTTGGCAAAGTAAAAATTGACACTACCATCGTTTCGACCCTCCAGCACGACGTGGTGGCATCTGTGAATTCGCCAAGATGTAGTCGTTCACGATTCTGCAGACAAGGGTGTAGGCATCCCGATCAGCGTGCCTCCAGCGTACCTGGCAGCAACGCTGGCAGGGCTACCAGCAGTATGCGAGCGAACATCTGCTGAAAGCAAACACATACTGTATGCTACTGTATAAAACACATACTGTATACTACTAGTACGTTCTACTCTTCTCAATATAATATGACAAGACTATGCTAGCTATGGTGGCGGGCAGTTCAGTAGCAGGGGGCATGTGCCCTTGTAGGTAAAAAAACCGCTTTCCATTTGAATCCCATCTCAGACCATCCGCACCGGGTCCGGTAAAGCGATCCTGCAGGATCGTTTACAGGATCCCGGTGCTGCAGCGGGTACTGCAAACCAAACGCAGGCGGCTCGCCGTCGCTCCTCCTCTTTGCTTGCACGGCGGTGTGCTACTCCCTCCACTCCAGCACTACTCCCTCCACCGGCCGCGGACCCTCTTCTTCCTTCGCGATGGCGGTGACCCTCTTCTTCGTCGGGGCCGGCGCCACTCCGCTCCCTCCTCCTCCCCCTCCCCCACCGTCGAGGGGGCCAGCACCGCGTCACCATGGCTTCCATCGAGGGCGACCCTGCGCCACGCAATGGCGCTGCCGCGGGGGAGCATAGGAGGAGTGGCGGCGGGGGTGGGGGAGCATAGGAGGAGGAGCGGGGGGGGGGGCATAGGAGGAGCGGAGGGGAGGGGGCGCCGTCGCCGGAGCATAGGAGGAGCGGCGGCGGGGGGGGGCGCCGCCGGGAGCGAGAGGAGGAGCGGTGGGGGTGGCGGGGCGGCCGGGTGATGGAGAGAGAGAGAGAGAGAATGGGGAGGAACTAAGGGAGCCGTTCGGTGAGGGGAAAAAAAGAAAAAAATGATGTGTGGGTCCGACGTGATATAGAGTAGAGATATAGAGAATGGATGAGTGTAGGAGAAAGTGATATAGAGGAGAGAATCATGATGACTAGGATGGAATATTCTTTTAGAGGATGGATTTAGAGTAAGACGAGTGCGGATACTCTCAAGGCTCTTGAGAAAGTCGGAGGACAGGGCATAACAACAGCAGCAAGAGAAAAGCGCACTGGAAATGGCTAGAATAGCAGCAGTGTGCAGCTCAGACCTAGAGAAAAGGAGTACGTGATTTCTTGGCTGCTGAACCACTAGTAAGCTAGGCCTTGTTTAGTTCCCACGAAAATTCGAAGTTTTTTCACTCTCTCTCCATCACATCAATTTTTAGACCCATGCATGGAGCATTAAATTTAGGTAAAAAAATAACTAATTGCACAGTTTGTCTATAATTTATGAGATGAATCTTTTAAGCATAGTTAGTCCATGATTAGACACCAATTGTCAAATACAAACAAAAGTGCTACAGTAACAAAGTTGAAAAAATTTCACAATGTAAACAAGGCCCTAATAAGCGCGATAATAAATCATTAAGAGTGGGTCCGATCTGGCTTCCCTTTTTCTTCCCGTGCTTACATGAGCGTTCATTGCTTCTCCTCTGTTTGGAACGTCGTCTGCATCGCGTTGCATTGCATTGCGTTGCGTTGCGTGAGGAATTAGATGTACACTCTGACAATCGTTACGTGGCAACAAAGCCGAGGCAGACCAACGTAACATTGCGTTGCATGTCCACATCACCGTTAAAGGAGCAGAATGATTTTTTGCAGTATTATTACATGTTAAATAAGAGGATACACAGTACTAGTAGGAAAAATCCACCGTCAACATGGCATCCGCGCTCATTTCGTTCCCACCGTCAATGTGTTCTTAGTACAGTCAAGTTTGAGTTGAATTTGAAGTGGCTTAAACTTAAACCCTGGTTTATATAGAAAAAAAAAACTCTTCGTTTCTCTCCTTCCTTCTCTGTTTTCCCATTTATTAGGACCGATCCTATGCTTCCAGGCCGCCAGCAAGCCTACACACACCTCTGTGCTAACGGGCCAAGCAAGGCCCAGCGACGCGGCAGCAACACCACAGCCGTTGCCCGCCAGCACGTTGCGTACTCTCGTTCCGATCCAGAAATCTGCCGCCTCGACCCGATTCGATCCTCGCGCACGCGAAGCGAGGATTCTAGTTTGTGCTGTGGTTTTGCCACAGCAACATACACGAGAGGAAAACCGGGTGCGCGACGAAGCCATAGGAAGAGCTGGTTCTTTCTACCATTGCCTTGTTCGTTCCAAACTCGAATGGTTTTTCCTATAAGTTTTTGCCGAAACGCAGGGCAGCAGCATGCAATGCATTTCATTTGGCGCTCGGCTCGGGTGTTCAGCTCAGGAAAGGAAATTTAAATAAATAAATAAACTCTGGGGGTATCATGAGCACGAGTGCATTGCTTTTTGGAAAAAGTCCCTCCTCTAACTATTGCGAAAGTCTGTTTTTCCTCTCTCAATCGCAAAATCGGGCAAATCATCTCCCTCGACTTTTTAAACCGTACACTTTATCTCCCTGGAGTGGTTTTGAAGAAGGTTTAGTCTTTTTCTTTTTTATTTATTTTATTTGAATCTTTAAAAAATCATAGTAAATTATAGAAAAATTATAAAATGAAAAATCTAATTTTTTTAGATTCCACATGAGTAAATCTACATAGTGAATATATAATATGATATTCTTTAGTACAAAGCTTTTGTTGTAGATTCTGATTTACTTTTTCCTATAATTAATTAGAATAATTCATAAATGCAGTTGCTAAGGTCCAATTGCGGTGAAAATTTTATGTTAGCCTAATTATTGTATGTTTAGACTATAGTAAAGCTTACATACTCATTGGTGATGCGTAATTTAGTAATAGATTTATTTAGGGTTTATGCTCGTTAAATCTAAATAAAACTATAACTAAGTTATAAATGATCCAATGAGCATGAAATTTTTACTATAATTCAAGCATACAATAATTAGGTCGTCGTAAAAATTTTACCATAATTACACCTTAGAAAATGCAATTATGAATTATTCTATTTAATTATAGAAAACATATATGTATATCCGCAATAAAAACTTTGTACTAAAGCATACCATGTTATGTATTCACTGTGTAGACCTACTTATGTGGAGTCCAACAAAATTGGATTTTATATTTTATAGTTTTTCTATGATTTATTATGATTTTTAAAAGATTTAGCCGAAATAAACAAAAAATAAATAAAACTGCCTTCAAAACCACTTTAGGGAGGTAAATTGCACGGTTTAAAAAATTGAGGGAGGTAGTTTATCTAGTTTTGTAGTTGAGGGAGAAAAATTAGATTTTTGTAATAGTTGGGGAGGAAAAGTAGACTTTTTCTTTGTTTTGTTTTTTGACCGCGTGACTTCGGGTTCCGATATAAATACATTCATGGGCCGATAAAGGTTGCAGCCCATGGAGAGCAGCGTGGGCCTGGGGGTGCATTGGGGGCATGTAGTTAAATTCATTATATAAACTTATTTGAAGATACAAATATTGATATATTTTTTCTACATTTTCAGTCAAAATTTACTTACTCCACAAGGTTTTTATTTTGGAATCAAGTGGAGGGGGTACAAACTGCGATTGTGAGTGCTTAATACAGACCCTGAGTTTTAGTTGTTTTAATAGTTTAGCTCCAGCAGCTCTAGACAAAACTGACGACCACGGCTTCCCATCAGGCCTCGCACCCGTTCCGTGGCAACAGCAGTACGGCACGGCACGGAACATGACGGCACGACCACACCGATCGGCGAGCAGCTCGCAGTGAGTCTTCACTGTACCGAGTTCTCACGTACGGACACGAGACAGCTGTGCAGTTGGAACACCGGTCGGTCAGGGCGCCGCAGAAACCGACGCAGAAGAGGAGGGCGGTGCGTGTGCAGAGAGGCCAGACCGCCAGAGAGAGAAGGTGGTGTGGTGTGGTGGCAGCCATGCTTCATGTCATGCTTGGGGACGGCAAGGAGAGGTAGGGCTGGGCTGCAGTCCCCGATCTCGAGGTTGACCAGACCAGAGCAGAGCAGACCAACTCAGCTGAGGTCGCCCTGCCGTGCCCTGCAGCCCCGGGTGAGCAGCCGGCAACGGCACGGCCTCCTCATAATGCCCTATCGTTCGATTGCCCGCTCCCCAACACCCATAACCATTCACCACCTTCGAACATGGCAGACACGTCTCCTCCCTACACGCCACGCACGCTCATCTTCAAACCATATACTACCTATATACAAATGCAATATTAATATATCCAAATGCAATATTATTCTCTTGTCTACCTCACCATATGATGCTGCCATGCTGGAACAATGCTCAGCCCAATCGCCTACTGTTGGTTTTGGTTCAGATGAAGCCATTTTCTCCAAATAATACTACGAACTTGTTAGGCCTTGTATGACAGAGCTTCTTCTGAACATGATTCTTTTGAGATAAGTGGTGATTGAAAGTAATGTTATCTATCTGGTTCTCCAGCCTAAACCGATTCTAAGCGTGGAGTGATCAGGAGAAACTATATTTTTTAGCTCCTAGTTTTCTAGTTTATTTCAAAAAATTACTTCTCAATAAGAAAAATAATCGTTTGACACTAGATTCAGTCTGCAAGCTGCTCTAGGAGCTCTGCGAAATAGGCCCTCAGTTTTCACGCTTCGTTATTTGGCACTCATGCTTATCATAATGCTAGTTTATTCTTTAGTACTTAGTTTCATTTCGCAAGAATCCAATGGTTTTAAGTGATCTAGGATCAAGCTATCAAAGGGCAGACAAATTGCTGCCAATACGTACCACCGATAGTATCTCATCTAACAAATTCCGGTTAAAGAAACTTGTGATGGCCTGATGGGCACGGTCAAATTGTGTTCCCTTCTCGTGAGCTCTGTTACGGCTCTCTAGTAATAAACACAATACTACATACAAGAAAGCGATAGACTACGTGCATCGATCGATGGACGATGGATGCTTAGCAGATAGAGTATAGCAAGGCAAGAACCGGGACCGCATACACGCCATGCCAGATGCCACTGCCATTGCCAATGCCACCCAATGGAAGGAGACGACGACGCTTCGTCACATTCACAAGCAGTGCCAGATCCCCTCCACGCAAAAAACAACCAAAACAAGCGATAGAAAACAAAGCATGTGTTTCCTTGACCAGATCAGGATTTGCATCGTGTGTGTGTGTGTGACTCTGCAACATGCTCATGCCCTCTTGTTGTGTCCTGCAATGCATGGGAAGACGTCTTTGGGATGGCCTCTTTGTCTTTGTGCAGGCTTGTTTCTAGCCTTTAGACCACATCCCCCAAGTGCTCGCCCTGTTGCTTGTGCACAGCGAGTGAGCAGCCTGGGCCACGCCCTGCTGTTGGTGCAAGCGCAACCAGCAGCCAGCAGAGGCCATCTTTGCCTCCAGGCTTTCGGTTCACAGTGACTCACAGGCACAGCTGTACAAACTCCAGCTGCCATACCTCTCATACTGTATCCCTTCAATTCGCTACTTTTAAATTTCCCCTTCAATTTTGCATTTGAATTAAATTTAGTGCATTTCATACTGTAACCATACAAGCATAAACTTACCTGGAAACTAGAAATGTTTGAGAAACTTTAAGATTCATTTTTTTTTTTCAAACTTCTGGGATTTCCTTTTTAGCGCATAAATTTCATAAGCGACCTGCCCGGATCGCGATGAAACCTGTGTTCCAAACAGTTCTAGGCATTGATTTACATGGCATTGCACACAGAAATTAGATCCATGTTTGTTCAGACGAAAATCTTGTATGATCTGAGGTTTTGTTTTACTACTGATGATCACAAAAACTATTGGTGCTTTGCTAGGACCAGGGCAGCTGGCCATCCAATGAGGTGGCCACTCACTTCTAGGTGGCAGCTGTGCTACTCCTTTGAACCAACAAAATTTTAACCAAGGCTTTGTCTCCAAGCCTGTTTTTGACTGCATTGGTGACTGAGAAGCTCTTCAGGCTTGTTAACCCTTTTCTGGATCATCCTCATGTTTATTCACCCAACAACCATATGCATATGCAGCTATAGGTTTGGGCAGTCCAGATTCAGAACTCAGGCAGGCATACTATATCCTCTCCACACTTTAGATACAAGCTACCAGATGTGCTGCCATTGGTTGACACATGCATTATTGTAGGTTATCTTTAGTTGCCCAATGCCCATCTTAACATTGTGCAGTTGATTAGTCCAAGAAAATCCCCTAAACATGTTTGATTTGATCTGCTTTGTGATGGACCTGCAAATTATTGTGGTCCATTCATCTTGACCAGCTCGACCTCCGAGGTATCATACATGATCCTAATAAGTACTGTAGATCGGTTTGAATGAAAATCAATGTTACTCCTACTCCTATGGTAAGGGAAGCATTTCCTCAAATTTATTTGGGTGCCTACAGAGACACCTAAGTTTATTTCCTTTTCTTTCTTTCTTTTTTTTCTTTGCTTTTCTGTCTTCTGGGGAAAAAATGTTCAGACTTGGGAAATGACAAAATCCATATGGTTGTACATAAGCTTCTGAATCTGGACTGCCCAAACCTAGAGCTTATGTACATGTATTTTGATCAGGCCTACAAAATAGAATCAAGATGTTCAAACTCTGATCTCACTTGGGCACTCTTGATCTACAACTGAATTATTCTAATAAAGCACATGTTGCATTTGTTTATCTAACTGATCTAGGCTAACATTTTCAAGTTCCACCTCCATCCCCTCCATCCCCACAAGTACCAGCTGGCCTACCTTCATGTCATGGAAACACTGTTTGAAAATACGGAGTAGCACTGAAGCATTTGTGACCAACTGTCCAGGCTTCAATGCAATTGAGCCCCTTTCCTTTATATAGCAACATTGGAGAAACAAAACAAAGCCATGAAGGCACATGAATGAGAGAGAAAGAGAGAAGGTTTGGCAATGCCATGTCTGCAGCAGCCAGCAGGTAGCATGCTATGCTTGCAGACTGCAGAGATGGTGGTGGTGGTGGACTGGTGGGTGGTGGCTGTGCTCTCAGCTCAGAAAGCCACTCCATTGCCATGGGGCAGGGCAGGGCTGGGCAGGCATTTTCATTGCCAGAGTGCAGGGCAAAAGCTCTTTTTACCAGCTGTAAGGCAGGGTGCAATGTAAGACCTGCATTAGATAGTGGATGAGGCCAGAAGACCAACTTTAGGGTTTAGGGTTTTATCATGGGGAGGGTGAGGAAAAAAAATTAAAGGCAGTGGATGTAAAGATATCATCATTATTGTATCCATGAATGAAAGTTGTAATATTCTGGGCATGTGTGTGTTCATCTTTCTCTCCATGTGCACGCTGCCACATAGGTAACCCTGTTCTTCCATTTGACTAACGTATGGGAGTTTGTGTTTGAAAGAGTTTTCTTCTTTGAATTGAAGAATTACAATAAACCCATGGTTACTTGTCCATTCCTTTGCGCCAACTTGGTAGTTTGAATTAATTGGTATTATATAGGACGGATTAACTATACCATTTGTCAAAAATGTTACATGCCACAGCTTCCAAACAACTTGCAAGTTGCACATCACCATTGCTAATATTTGGGCAATTATTGGCATAAAGTGCTAAGCTTAGTATCTATCCGGTACATTAATACTCCCATTCATATGAAACACTTGTCTTCTTTCCAAACACAAGTGCACATTGTAATGTGTTGTTGCATGCTTTGCTCAGCATGCACAATAATGACCAAAAGAACACATTGTACTTACTACTAATCATGGTTGACAATGCCTTTCTTTTCGCACCGGCCATCTCTTCCTTTATATATCACTGTGGATTGTGCAAGTGCTGTGCAACTGTGGGGTTTGGCCAAGAGATTCATCAACCATGTGCTAAACTGGTTGCAATGTAACAGGGATCAGGGAAAGGGTTGCATTGGATCCTCCTTCCTGAAAAAAGCAGAACAAGAAGCACTGGCATGGCCCAGCCACAACTCAGTGAGTGTGAATGGCACTGAAAAACTGCAGCAGTCAGTCACCAGAAACTGATCAAGAAACCTACAGGGATGTTGTTGTCACATACACAGGCAGACACAGCCACAACTTGATGCAATCTGATTCCATTCCTCAGGAACAAGATGGGTTACACAAGTAAGTACACAGGGTTTGTTACAAACCAATGTAACCCTTGCAAGTGCAGAGAGTGAAACACCACTCTCACATCCACTTGCACAAGTGAAAAAGGGAAATAGCTCTCTCTCCTCTCTCTGCTCTCTCTATAAACAATGGCAAAACCCTCAACCTCTCAGTGTTTTGCATCTTCTCTGCAGCAGCAGCAGCTCATCTCACCATTTGCAATGCAACACTGCATCAACAATGGTATATCAAACAATGCAACTTTGAAGTAAAGTTCACTGTGAAATGTGCCCTGTTTGGGCACCCGCATTGGGCTTATTAACCTAAGCTCTCCTCTCCATAGGAAAGCTCGGCCCTCTGCTTTGTTCATTCATCTCTTCCACCTCACACAAGCCAAACCAATCCAATCTGACAACAGCCAATGCCAACCCATGGCAATGGCTCAAAGAACCTAAAAAATCTCTCCTTTTTTGCTAACACATAAGTTAAAAAAAAAGGAAAGAAAAATGAAAGGGAAGATCAAACCAAGCCCCCTAGACATCTGGCTAAAAATCGTGTCCCCGGTGGTGCTAGCTTTCTCAACGGATGCCTGTCCGCTCCAGCCGCCTGATCCGCTTATTCCTCGCCGCCACCGCCGTGGCAATGGCGGCGGCAGCGGTGTCCGTGACATCATCATCATCAACAAGAACAGAATGATATGTACTAGTGGCAATCTCTTTGGAGCCTGAACATGACAATGATCTCTTGCTACCTCTCCTGCTCATGTCCCCAACCATCATACTGTAGCAGGCATGTACATGCTCCTGATCAGAGAAACAAACACATCTACTTAAGCTCATCTAATCCAAGGTTCATCCGGACAGCACATTCATATGGTCAAAATGCTACTGAAGCCAGTGACTCACCTTCTCAATAAAACAAGATGGAGAAAGGTAGCTCATCTTGGAACCCAGTGCTTCTTTGGTCAGCAGAGGTCCATAGGTTGCAGCCAAGATTGCAGCTGCAGCCACAGTGGACGGCCTGTGATCAAGCACGCTACCAGCTGCATGAACAGCCCAACACCGAGCAGACCAGACAGTCAGAGCAATGCACGCAAGACACATCACTAGATGCCAGAAAAGAGAAAAAAGATTCGATCATGATGTGTAAGTATGAACCTTCAGCCGTGGCAAAGATGAAGCCGATGGCCTTGAGAGCGACGTGGCCGCCGGCGCCGGCGCCGCCGTGCGGGTGGTGGACCCGGGAGGCGAAGCAGGGGAGGAAGTCCAAGGGCGTGACGGCGCCCATGCGCCAGCCGAGCGTGGACAGCACCAGCAGCTCCATCCGGCGGATGGACGCCGAGTCGAAGTCGTAGCCACCGGCGTGGAACTCCGACAGCGCCGGCACCTGGCACTCCTCCATCTTGGCCGCCACGGACACGCACGCCACCGACAGCAGCTGCGCCGCCCACGGCATCGCCTCCCTCTGCAGCCAGTCCCACCAATGCAATGCTCGGCGTCAGGCATTCATTCATGGGTTCGCGCGTTGGTCCCCAAAAGCAGAGGCCTTTGTTTTTAAAAAAAAACGCTTTTTTGTTAAACTGCGGCGTACATCGACGCGTCGCCGGAGGAGGAAGCTGTCGAAGTAGGCGATGGCGAGGTACGCCGTCCGGTGGCCGAAGCCGAAGCACCCGCGGGTCTGCAATGGGCAAACGATGCAATCAGATACCTTTGCCAACCTGATGGCGTCAGGGAGCTAGAGCTAATAGGCTAATCGGGACTCACTTCAAGAATCCACTTGACGGCGGCGAGGCGAGCTTGCCGGAACCACTCCTCGGAGGCAAGCGAGGGGCACTCCTCGTCTCCGTCTCCTTCACCGTCGCCATCGCAGTCGGCAGCCGAGTCGGAGGAGGAGGAGGAGCAGAAGCTGGTCTCCTTGAACACCAGCTGCTCCAGGTACTCCTCCTCCTCCTCGTCGCCGGCATTGTACAGCGGGAAGAACTCGCCGTCGTCCACGACGCCGTCGCCGAGTTCAGCGCAGTCTTCCTCGCAGTTCAGCGAGAACGCGCACTCCGACCAGTCATCCACCGCCGCCGCCGCCGCCTGCACCGGCCTCATCTCGTCACCAGTCACCACGCTTATAGTCGATTAGCTAGTTATAGTGCACGTCGAGCAAAGCAAGAACCATGCGCGAGGGGCGCGAGCTCTGAAGTATTTGATGCTGTGGTGGTCGGCGGCGAGGTGGCGGCGGCGGAGGCGGACTGGCGGAGGTGGCCGTGGAAGTGGCCGGAGTGGAGGACAGAGTGAGATGGCAACCGAAGCCACCTCCCCTCTATTTAACTGGCTCTGGCTTTTTAACCGCTCTGTTTATTTTTCAAAACAATTGTGTGTTCCAAACTTCCAATGCTACCCTCTGCATTTGTGGACATTGACAGTCTTGGTAAAACCTTGCTTTGCGATGGTATAAACTATGGCAGTTTTGGTAATTTTTTTTTCACCTTGGACTAAGAGTACTATACCAGTACGGACACGGACTACGGAACGATGTACAGGTTGTGAGGTGCATTCATGTATTCGTGCATCTGTCACCTTAATTTAGTGGTCATTTACTCTAAAGGCCGAGCCTAATCATTATATGACCGTGCATTTGGAACTCTGAAGAGAATATATAGTGCGTTAATTTTCATTACTATTTTTTTCTTTTTTAGTATCAAATATGCCCGTACAATGTAAGTTCTAATAGCGTATACAAATTGTTACACTATAACATGGATGATCAATTCAACGATCACATCGCATTCCAATTCATTTTAGGAAGAGAGTCTCTGGCTCCAACATTTGTTCAAGCAGATAAATATATGCACTCATATACATCACACATACATGAATTTTGGGTATTATGAGTAATTCAGGTAGTGGGATCAATACCCAAAACTTCCATATGTAATTGACTTTTTCATTTTTTTTCTATTTATCCATTGATATATTTTTGTTGAACCAAAGTTTAGCTAATTGGAGCGACTCGCTCTCCCTACCCCGAGCGCTCTCCCGAGCGACTTGGGGGCTCCCCGGCCGGCCCTTCTCCCCCACTTCCGGCAGCCTCCTCTAGCCGCCGTCGACGCCCTCGGCATGCGGTGGCGGCGGCCCGCGCACACCCGGAAAAGGGTAGCCGTGGCGCCGCACCACCCTCCCTCCTCTCTTCTCCCTCCCCTACAAAGCCTCCACCACCTCAACACTTCGGGAGCTCCGCCGGCCGGATCCAGCCGGCCAGTCGATCCGCACTCGCCCGATGGATTCGCCCCCGGCGCTCGTGGGCTTGGGCGGATCAAAGCCACCGTCGGCGCCGTTCGGGCCGGCCGGCGGTCGGGCCGGATCCGCCCCCACCTCGCGGATCGCTCCGGCGCCGTCCTTGGCCGGCCTCGGCCTCAGTCCGGCCCTTATCCGGGGTGGGCCAACTGACTGGCGGGTTCGGCAGATCTGTGCCCCTGGCGTGCAGATCCGTCGCCCTGCGTTGCTGATCTGCCGTCCCGGGGCCGTCGCGAGCTTGGCCGATGGTGTTGTGTTGTGCTGTCGGGCCTCGCCGCCTAGCCCTTTCTGGTTCGCGACCGGCAGGGACAAGTGGCTGGCGCTGCTTGGCGGTGCTTCGGTGGTGGGAGGAAGCTGCAGATGAGTGTCCCGTGTCCACGACAGGGTGAAAACCCCGGCCGGTTGATGTGGGCCGGCAGCGGTGGCGCAGCGTGTGTCATCTACCTCCTTGGAGGCGTCGCTGAAGTTTCGTTGTCTGCATCGGGCTTGCGACGAAAGTCTTGCTCGCCTGCTTCCCAACATGGTTGGCGTCCGCGGATGTCAATGCTCTTCTTGAAGGCCTTGTTGGAGCGGCTCTACAGCCCTTCTCCCACTACCCTCCACCCGGTTTCCCGGTGATAGCTCCTATTGTGCCTGTTGTGCTTTATGTGTCCCACTGCAAGGGTTTCCTGCTGCAAAAGACCTCGCCGATGTCGCTGCGGACGCTTTGCCGCAATGACTCTTGGCAGATGCTTTGCCGCCGTTAGCCGCTTGGTGCGTTGGCGGATGCTTTGCCGTCATGTTCATTGGCGGATGCTTTGCCGCCGTGCTGGGGTTCGTTGGCGGATGCTTTGCCGCCGTGCACTTGGTTCGTTGGCGGATGCTTTGCCGCCATGGTGGCTCGGTTCGTTGGCGGATGCTTGCCGCCGTGTTTGTCCGGGGTTCGTTGACGGATGCTTTGTCGTCATTGCTCGGATGCTTGCTCTCCGGGTGGATGCTTTACCACCACGGCTTCATCTTTAGCTAGAAGCTACCGCTTTGGATCTTTTGCAGACATAGTTGTATCCCTAGTTGTAGGTTGGTGTTGAGGGCAGTCGATCTCCCTTTGTATCTTTTTTTTGTTATTCCAGGTTACTAACTACTATCTTGGTGGTTTGTAACTGCGCTATGAGGATTCTCTCATGCCGACTTGTAATTCACTCATCTTAATGAAAAACGGCTATTCCCCGATCGTGAAAAAAAACATATTTTTGTAGTACTAAATCTATCAGATCTATATGCATTTAAGTGTGCTTTAGGATTGTGGTATAACTATCACTGCAGGTTTGATCGCATAAAACTTATCGACAAATAACTGGACACTTCCTATGTAATTTTGGGTACCTAGTGTTACTATCAGAAATTGTAATCCAGATTTCAGGTTGGGGTCTAGTTAATTCGAGTTCAGAAGTTTAACATTGGGTTTTATGCCCACCCCTAGAGGCGAGAGTGAGGACAACAAGCCGAGAGACATATAGAGATATTAATAACATTCTACAATATCAGATATATAGGATCTGTAACCAACCATATGGCTTGATTTGGCATGATACCAAGATGTTTTAGTTTGCGACACACTCTAAAATAAGAAGGAAAAAATGCCTAATCATGAGACTTTGTACCCGCTTTTGTTACCCTTTATTTTAATAAATTTCTAGTAGGGAGTAAAAACCCTTCATGTTTCATGAAAAAAAAAAAAGAAAAATGCTTAAGGCCTAATTTGATGCATGCGTATCCACTTCAATCCATATATGTTGGAGTGGATTGGAATGAAACTTGGTTTAATTACATTCCAATCCACTCCAACACATTTGGATTGATATCAATACATGCGTATTCAAACAAGGCCTAATAGGATTTGTAACCAACCATAAGGCTTAATTGGGCATCGAAGCCAAATGTTTGAGTTGGCGACACTATTTTTCCAAGAAGGAAGAACAGAAGTGCTCAGTGATGCAGAGTATTATTTTGAAGTTTTATTATCGTGGTTTTGGAAAGCTTTGAGATGTTTTTGTGTAACAGATCTTATAGTTTCTAGAACCATGATATTGCTAAAACTGCATTAGTTTTTAAGATTCAAAAACTCAATTCTATATGATTTTTGGAGTTTCTCTCAAAAGTCAAAAGCTATAATGTGTAAACAGCCCCTCAGCGTCATCATAAACAATCTTGTACTCTGCATACCTTCGAATATTTGATGCATTGAAAAATAATCGAAAGTAATCTAGCAACTTCACCACATTAAGAAAGGGGAAGAGAAGTGCCATATGCCTTAATTGGGCATCGATGCCAAATGTTTAGTTTGTGACACCATTTTTCTAAAAAGGGAGAAGAGAAGTGCTCAATGATGCAGAGTATTATTTTGGAGTTTTAGTAGCGTGGTTTTGGAAAGCTTTTTTTTTTTTTGTGTGACTAGTTTTGGAAAGCTTTGAGACATTTTGATGTAACAAATCTTATAGTTTCCAGAACCATGATATTGCTAAAACTACATTATTTTTTTAAGATTCAAAAATAGAATTTTAAATGATTTTTGGAGTTTCTCTCAAAAGTCAAAAGTATGACTTGTAAACAGCCGCCCAGCGTCATCATAAGCAATCTTGTACTCTGCATGCCTTGGGATATTTGATGCGTTGAAAAACAATCGAAGGTAATCTAGCAACTGCACCAGATTAAGAAAGGAGACCCCTTCACTACATTCTTGAATAAGCTCTAGCAGATCTTCTTTTCAATCCACGTTCTCTTAAATCTCAATCTCTCAAAAATATTGTCCTCACCGTCATAGCTTCTAGAACTGCTCTTGGCATAATGTGAGGCCCTTTTTTTTATCAAAGGGACTAATAATAGTTAGCTAATAATGATTAGTTCCTTGAATCCAAACAGGTCGCTAGTTGTTAGCTGAATACCCAAATAGTAACAATTGTTTTACTAGTTGGACTAAACTAGTTGAATATCAGTTGTGACCTATTAACTAGCTAACTATTATCATCTAGCTAATGATCCAAATAGGATCTAAGTAAGTCCTGCTTTAGCTTTCATATGTACAAGCAAGATTTTTAGGTTTAGCATGCAACAATGTGCATCTAATTGTCCATATGCTCATGTCAAAGAGAGGAAAAATATAAAGCAAAAACAATATCCACACGCTCCAGCTGACAAGGCATGCTTACTCCTGAAATGTTTTTATTCAGATAAAAGAGTTATCTGTCCCCAGGAGCCTAAAATGTAGTGTGTACAAAAGACAGGCTGCAGGCTCTCTCTATAATAAATGTATATATACAGAAAAGGGTGGATTCGTCTCTGAGACAAATCACCAATCCCAACTACTACCTCCCAGCATCATCTGTACCAAAAATTCTTAATGACACATCCAAAAAATACAAAAATTGCAACGCTCCTGCAGAAATGTACACGCGGTGAGACAAATCACCCGGTTTGGACACTAACCCGTGTGGGCCCCGCACGGCGGCCACAAATCCAGAAAGCGAAGAGCCATCTGAAAGCGAGCAGACATAATACAGACACAGCGTGGTATCTGCTCAGGAATCATGAGCCTAATCTATAGCATCTTGCCACACCACACAAAAACCCCATCACAAAAATCAGTAGCTTTATTATCTCTCAGCAAACACTTTTACATACAGAGTTGCAGGCTATTAAAGTTCAGACCTTGTGAAAAATGAGCTGAATCATTTTGACAGAAAAAATGGTGAAATAACATGGAACTAAAGCTTGTATCAGGTGCTCAAAATGTCCATTTGCATCATAGGAGTATATATATTTCCATGCTCGTGAACTAGGGCAAGCTGTCTGCAGAAGTCGCTGTCATATTACATCCACAACAGTGGGGGCATGCATGAGATATATATGATCACATATAGATAAATAGATTGATAGAAACATATATATAAATATATGTACAGTACATATATGAGGTCACATGACAGGAGCTGAGGATGCAAAAATGGTGGGCATGCAGTGAGCAAAAAGCATGATTCAAGGACCGGTGTTTTGGACTACCGCCGGAGCTGTGCCAGTTCTACACGCATATATCGTCGTCCAAGATGCGGATTCATCTGATAGCTGCCATATATTCCAATACAAAATACGCTGAGGGAAGGTGCCAAGATTTGGCCAGAGCTCAGCTCACTGAGATCAAGGAGCCATGCCCATGCATGGACCACCGCCCCGCGTTTGGTGATCGATTCAGGCAACAAGACGACCGGAAATTCGCGCCTGAAAACGAAGGGTGAATGACATGAGGGTTCATCAGGGAGTTCAGAGACCTGACCTGAATCTGAATCCTTTGCTCGTTTGCTTTAGCACCAGTTCTTCCGACGAACAAACCCTGCAAAACAATGGCCAATTCAGAAGAGATGCATCAATTTGAATGCTTTGCAGTCAGTCAATTGAGACCACGAAGAATCATCAGTAGATTATTTCAGTTCACTGCTGCAGCGTTGATCCAGCCACTGTGACCGACGGTCCTGCATGTGGAACCAGCACGCAGCACGGTGCATTAAAGGTTGTACAAGGCACCCTGCACGACAGTGTCGCCTGTGACGGACAATTGTACATGAATGGTACAAACCTGCCACCGCCTATTTGAATCCGAATTCATCGACACGCATTTATGGATTGCAATGAGCAAGCAGGTATGTGTCACGAATCAAGAAACCCGGGACACATCTTGTCAAGTTTACTACAGTTCCCTGCATAGCCCAGCCCTGAATTCAGGCTCCCCAGCCCCCACAAGGCCACACTACATAGAGAGAAGCCAGAGAGCCCACCATGTTGTATTGTAATGCATAGTAATCCTAATATTCAGAAAACAATTCAAGGATCAAGCCACAAGTGTTGACTCACAAGTTAGAAGAACCTCATCAGTCTTCCAAACTAATAGTATTAGGCAAACCTAATGAAGATGAAAAGATAACAGCAGCAACTAGGGTCTTCCTCTTCAATGTGAGCACCCTGCACCCACACCTACTTTGATGAAACAAGGGCTCAGAAAACTGCACTGATGCTGCTATCTACTGTGCCACTTGCAGATTTTTTCTCCCCACTCACCAATGTTTTCTTTGACCAATGCTTCAAAGCTTTTGGATCAAAGCATGATGAAAATAAACAAACGAAAACCCAGGTTTGGTCATGTCAATGTCTCAGACTCACACAGGGGACCCTTGGCTTCTTGCCCCCATCCCCATATTTCAATGACAGCAGGGGGCTGTGCCAATCACTAGGGGACACAATGGGCCTTTGCTTGTTAGAATGAAGTAAGCTAAAGTGGGCACTGTGTGGATGGAGGTCATGTCCACTAATAAAAACACTAAGTCACACAGTGCCTAAACTCTACAAGTGCCAAACTTGAACATGCTACTTGTAGCATTTGCTTAGATTAGCCTTTTGAGTCACCAGAGCACCAATGATGGATATAGTATGGACTGTTCAATATGAAAATCTAGGTAGTAGTAGTAGAAGGAGCAATATCTGGTAGCCCTATATGTTTACCTTTTGTTTCGAGGCCTATTTGGGGCCAGTCAGTCTTGCTGGTTGCTGCCAGACAAAACAATTGTTGATGATGCTGTTGATGCTGGTACACGCAGTACCACTGCACTGCAATGTCATGGACAACAATACCTCAAGGATGGGTTGATTGGATAGCTCAGAACAGAGTGCCTGCCAGCCACCCATGCTGCATAGATCCAGAGATTTTAAAGCATGAGTTCAAAATTAATTTGAGTGGCAACTACAACTTACTTTTGATCCTTCAAAACAGGAAAAAAGAGCACAATGACTTTTTAAGCTGGTGAAAAGAAATATTAGAAACCAAAGCAAGCAGACTCTTAATCGATAGCCGCATTGTTTATTCTCATACTCTGATGATTGAACAGCAAAGAACATTTGAAAGTTTGAAAAAATCGTCAAACTCTGCCAGAATCCATCAACATCAGCTATCAACTGGGTAGTCGGTTTTATAAATCCTGCTCCAACCATCTAAAATGAAAGGCCATGTAGGCCCTTGGGGGGGCTTTGTATGCATTTGTGTTGCCATCATTGATGAAAAGCTGGATAAGCCCTTGCACGTTGGCTAAGATTACTGGTCAGGCTTTATGCCTACCCAATCAGATTAAAGTGGCTAACCAAAAGGTCTAACCTTTACAAGCTTTAACCTAATTACCTATATGATATAGGTTCCCAATGTTTGACCAGTGTATGGGCTCAGCAACACTGAGCAGTGCACATGGATGCGAGCACGCATGCGATGCACTTCACAAGAAAGGCTCCAATACACTTGTAACGTGGTAGCTACTAGCCATTAGATGAGACAATGCACTAGAATGCAGGGGAAAAGACAGCCAAAGGAATAGTATAAAATGACTTACTGTACTCACTGGGATGAAATATAAGTTACATGATAATGTGGTGAAAAGCAAGTTGATAAGATAGTTGCACAAAGCAAAATGCAAGGGACCACTTATCTGCAGTGTCATTACCATTTTATTTCCTGCAACCGCATAGCTATTATACATTTGTATGTGATGTGTCATGTGCATACGCTTTGCATTTTGCATTGGCAATAGGATGTGCATCCCTTGAGGCCTACAAGGGGCAAAGATGCAGCACTTATCTGTACGTCCCAGAAGGCCAAAAGTATCATTCGAATCTAGTACAGAAGGGTGTAACTGCTTATAACCACAATACACACAAAACTTAGAGAAACTGAATTGTCCAAACTCTAAATCACTGGATAAGTTCATCTTGTTACAATGTTTGCTGGCAGAATAGCTAGCACAGCACGGGAGATGAGACCAATTGATAAGAAATCACATGTAAGTGGGAAACATTCAGCTCTCCAACCTGTTCTGTCTTTATAAAATCAGTGGAAACTTGCTGGAAAGTGATGGTTTGCCTCAGCACTATACAGATCCCAGATGAGTTTGAGAATATCAGGAGCTGAATAGAGCAGTGTCATACTAGCAAGTAGTAACACTGGTTTCGTCAGAAAAAAGAAGAAACACTGCTGTTCATAAGTTTGGCATATGCCTGTGTGAGGCCCAATTAGAATGCGATTTCTTGTACATGTCAGTATAAACCAGCATGACATTACATACAAATTAAACAGTGTGCCTCCAACAAATTATGTCATGCAAGCGGAGATTAATGTCAGTTTTCATCGTCTTCATCCAGCAGGTAGTCCGCTATCTGATCTCTGAAATAAGCACGTTATCGTATCAGTGCACTTGAAAGAATGAACAGGACATGATACCAGTAAATGAATAGTGCCCAGCATACAAAAATACACCCAACATGTTTAGTAAATCACTCATAACATGCACTGAATATTCCCAGACAATGAGGCAGCCCATAAAGAAAGATACATCAGCCTCACCTTAGTGAGCTATGGCTGGCAGATGCAGTGTCCACTTTCTCAGTCCAAAACTTCGGTAGTAGTGAAAAGAAATGTCCATGCATATCTGTAGCTGCTGGGAGAATCTGGAAATGGCAGCTTTGACAGCAATGAGCAGTATACAGATCAATTTTCTTCTGAACCTTGTGCTTTGTGTTTTCCAAATTCTGCAGTTCTGATTCACTGAACGGGCTTCCACATATCAGGCAAAGAATCTCAGAGAAAGTAGACTCGTTGGCATCAACGTTCTGAAACTTGGGACGAAGCCGTGATGGCAGAAAATCATGGTAGCCGTTTTGCTGAGAACTTGTTAAAAGAGAATGGCTTAAGCTTTTGTGCAGTTCTCAAAATGGTATGCTCTCGAGAAGGGTTCTCTTCCTGTAAATAGAAATGAGAAAATGTTCAAAACTATGGCTTGTGCTGCCCCACAAGGCATTCATAAAAGTATTCATCAAACACAAATACAGCTTCAGCTCAAATACAGAATAGCTAAAACTTTGAAGTCAGTAAGAAAGTGACATGCCAAGAACAAGAGGGCCTACCCTTAGCCGTGAAACAAGGATGCAATTAAGCCATTGATGCCACTGCAAGGCCTATCGAGAAGTTGCTGTGTCTTCAAACTGACCAGAGAATCCATTATAAGAAAAACCACTGCAAGAACAAACAGACAACTAGACTAATAAGCGAGTGTTCATCTTTACCCATCAAGTTCACAGAGCAAGTTAAGCTCTTGGCCCAGGCAATCACGAAGTGGAACAACCACGGGTATCTCCCACCGTGTATCAACATATTGGACATCAGCTGGTAAAGCATAGCCTTGCCCCTGGGAAAATTAGTAACTCCATTATGCACGCAACGCTCTTTGATGTTCTTTTCAATAACAATCAAACATCACAGGATCAGCTATATACCTTCACGGTTGCGGATAGCACATGGCATGCTATTCCAGAAGCACACGTTCCCAGCATGATCTTGGTGTAACCATTTTCCAGTGCAATCTGAGCAAAATATCAGAAATGAAATGGTAAGTTCAACCTATATAAAGATAAAAACATGTGAAAGCATAGACAAGCACTGAAGGGAATCACCTTCTGCAGTGAAAGCATGCGCAGGCACCGAATAAAGTCGTCCCTACCCGTCTCATCATTGATCACGCCGACCAGCTCCTTCAGCCTGGCCGCCCTGTCATCTGAATCAGACGAGATCACGTCCTCAAGAGGGCCGACGTGCAATCGCTTATCCCCCGGTGACAAACTCGACACGATCGACTTGATATCTTCGATCGCCGAGTCGATTTCGTGCCCCGGACTCACTGAAAGGACGCTCTCGTCGACGAATGCGACGCCGAGCCTGAAGGCCGGCAGGGCCTGGGAGTTGCTCGTCTCCCAGCTTTGGATCACCTTGGACTGCATCTCGTGTATGAATTGCAGCGCCACCCTACGTTTGTGCAGAAACACTTCAACTCAGTGGATCATAACAAAATCATTCTAAGTGAATGAAGCAACATAAAAACAGCCTAACTGATTATCCTGCCACCCATTACTCTGTAAATGTTTGTAAATTGTAATATAGGTCGAACCCAACGCTACATATGTTGGCCGTGTGTATTGATCTTTTTCTTTTCGAGCTGTTGTTCATTGATCTTTCGTCACTGTGCACAGCTTTGGCTAAATTATCGTAGAAATAATAATGAAGGGGGAAAATAGGGAGAAGCGGGAACCTGGAGGCGGGACCGCCGGAGAAGGCGAGGAGGACGGCGTCCGTGGGGCGCACCATGGCGTTGCTGGTGACGGCGAGCTTGAACTTGCCGAAGAGGTGCGCCCGGAAGCAGTCGGCGCACATGCCGACGCCCCCGGCGACCGCGACGGCCCCCGCGCCGCCGTCGCACTTGCCGCACTTCGCGGCGGCGGAGGCGGAGATCGAGAGGCGTCCCAAGCTCTCCGCCGGAGAGTCCCCCTCGCCGCCGCCTGCGGCGGAGGAGAGCACTGCGGCCAGCGGCGCCGCCGCAGCCGGCCATGGCGGGCGCGAGGAGGGCGGAGGGAGACGTGTGGGTCTACTAGGGCTTTGGGGAATTGGGAATTTTGGGCTCGGGAATTCCCTTCCTCGCCTCACGTGAGTCGGAGCGTGTGCGAAACGTTTGTTGGGCTTCGTTTTCGGCCCATCTAGAGCTGAGACGCCCAAATAAGGTCCAAAGTAAGCCCACAATGATAGAAAAGGTCCCTGAATTATTAACATAGCGTGATTTTTTTTCTCCTTAAAACCGTTCAAATTTCTTCCCTGCCATGGTTTGGAGTGGTTTTTATCTTTTTAGTTCTAAAAAAATGCTTGATAGCGGGCTAGCGTACCGGTCCTTAATCAACATAGGTGGTATGCACACAAGGCCTAGCATTGTTTGACGATTTCAAATTTCTTCACGGTTATTGAATAAACCACCAAGAAAATACCTTGACGATTTTAGGAAAACACACAGTAAATCGATATTATCTTGACGCGGTTTTTTAAAATACACAGGGAAATAAAATAACAGTGAGGAAATTTTTGGAGTAACCTGTGTAGTCAAGGAAGGTTATAATTCTCCTCATAGTTTGGTGTTTGCTTTGACGATTATTGCATATTTGTCGGGGTAAATATAATTATCTTGACAAATTTTTTTAAAAACGCACATGAAAATACTATGAACTTAAGAACATGAACACAAGGTTTGGTCTTTTTTAATCTGTAGTTAAAACTCCTTCTCCCTCATATTAACTTCATATATTAACTTAGTCATATATTTCTTTTGACTTTGCTTTATCAATTGAAAATTTAAATAAAAAATGGCAACTTCAAACAATATTTTGATGTAGTAAATGATTTCGATGAAAAGTCATGAATATAAAACTTGTAGAATTCATCAAGATCTACAACTTTTGTTTTGGACATTTCTTAATCCCACAAAGTGATAGTAACATTGTTCACAAAATTTGTATTTCCCATTTATATTTTATAAAACCACATGAGAGATATGTAAAATTTGAAAAACAATGTTAGTATCACTTTGTCAGATGAAAAAATATCATAATAAAAGTTGTAGGACTCCCATGATTTCTACAACTTTTCTTGTTGATGACATTTTCATTTGAAATTACTACTATCCAAAATTCTATTAGAAGTTTTTTAAAATTCAAAATCCAAACATATTCATAGGAAACATGACACTGCCAACACACATAAGTTATAGATCTCGATGATTTCTAAAGCTTTGTAGTTATTGACTTTTTTACCTGAATTCATTTATAGTCTTAAAATAATGAACATAAACTTTACTATAATGAACTACAAAAAATAATAAACACTAGACCGTAATAGGCCTAAACTTCAAAACTGATTTGTTACTATGCTTAGCCTATTATTTTCTAGCCATCGATTCAAGATCAAACAACCTCATTGTGCCCCAAAGAGTATAAAAGAGGACTTCCTGCTGAAACCCTAGGCAAAGATCCTCCTCTCCTATCACCACTCTAGTCTCAACACTTGTCGTGCCTCCCAGTCCCACCCGCACCCATCCCCTTAGTTCTCGTCGCTGGCCGCCAAGAGGAAGGCAAGGCCGATGCCGCCTCCTCCTCCAACGAGGTCACACCCAGGCCCAGCCCTAGACGCACGTGCGCTCGCCCGGGAGCTGCGCCCTAGACGCCAACCCCGGAGCGGCCGAAGTTGGTTGTGCGAGGAGGGGTGGGGGGTTAGGTCCTCTCTTCTTGAGACGCATGAAGCATAAACGCGTCAGGATGGGAAGTCTGCATTCCTTTATCCAAGTAGCATACGCTTAAATGCATCCATCTTGCCCTGATGTTGCCAACACTTTGGGTTGAAACTTATAGCCACTTTACGGAGTTCTTTGGCACTTGTGAGCACAACTTTCATGAACCAAACTTCGCGGTCTGTTCCTGTCAATCGCTAAAGCTCTACTTCCTGTAGGTGATCCATGGAGATTTCATGTGACGTCCAGTAGTCTTGGTGATTGCATTCAAGACCTAATCCAGCTTTTAAGTCATAGTGCTGCAGCACACAGATATATGTTGGTTTAGCGGGGTGACATTGGAGAGAGAACCATCTAGCTGAAAAGAGAACTGTATAAGACCAATGAGTGTGTGCCTACCAGGGTGAAGAAGAAGGGCAAATGTAGACTCGAGGTGCCTAAGATTGTGAATCGCGTGCAGATCGCCTAAGCCACGCCCACTCCAAAGTCATGCCGCTCAAACCAAGAAGAAACATTAATGGTCAAAGATGTGATATGAGGTGGTGGGGATCGTACTTTGAATCAAGTCCACGGCGTCCTCGAATACCTTGATCAAAGTTAAATGAAAGTAAAATGTTAACGAGACAATAGATAAACTGAATATTGTTGAAGGAGGATAACAATGCAAATTTATGCAAATCAAGCACGTAGAACAAAAATGATAAGAAAAGAAAAACATACATATGAGTGTCTTCATGGTTTTGGTGATTCGTACCATGCATATTTATTTGCGAGATAGTGAGATACTGTATATAGATATGATCCTGAGAGATGAGATGGTACGTAATTTCCGGCCATAAAGAGTCACCTCAAAGCATGTAATGGAGCTATAGCGATTGAGGAGCAGTGTGTTACTGTGGTTCTGGGCCTCGCCCTCGCGGAAGTTGTAGGCCTCGTCGTAGTAGGAGTCATGAGAGCGATGTGACCACATGGCGAGCTTGAGTCTCCCATGCACGGCGGCGAGTCCCCGTCGATCTCAAGACGAAATCCAGGCGGCCAGCGGCATAGCTGAAAGAAGAGTGCAAGCTGTTCAAGCCTCGGTGCGGAGATCCTGGACCGCCCTGTGGAAGCACTTGTCTATGTGTAGAACCCGGAGTACAGAGTCCAGCTCTGCATGATACCGAGTAGACTCTCCACCCACAGCTCCGAGAGCATGTCTGCGCTCCAGCCGCAACTCTTCTTTGAAAACTACCGGAGAGCCAAACCTTGTTCAATCGCAGCTTCTGCAGGCACGGGCAGCTCGCCGACGACACGAGGCGGGCGAGGAGGTGACCTCCGCCGTCAGTGATCCTGATCCTCTCGAGCGAAAGATCCTTGAGCGATGCGAATTCCATGGCGGTGGCGGGGAGCCGGAGCCGGAGCCTTGCGCCACCTAATGCCAGACGCATGGTCTCCAGCATCCTTGCAATTGGATCAAGAACGAGCTCGTTTCTTTTCCAGCCCTTGCCGTCGTACTCGTTGCGGTCATGGCAATCTAGATCCAGGGTGAAGCGCTTCAGACCGTGCTGAGAAACGTACCGGATCCACCCTTGCGCGGCATCGATCAACGCCGGCATCAGTTGTTCCAGGTGCTCCTCGGAGCCCGCGGCCGTACAGAGATCGCCAGGCTCGATGGCGGCGGCGCCGCCGGATTGTTGAGTACTACGACGCCGGGCAAGGACGTCGTTGACGAAGGAGACGTACCGCTCCAAGGTGGCGCACTGCTCGGTCGCCGTGGTGGACACCGCCGCCAGGCGAGGCGAAGCGGAGCGCGGGAACGCGCGTCCAGAGC
>JAENPR010002593.1:0-49177 GCA_018135685.1 Themeda triandra
CGGGAGGTCCTGGGCGCGTTCAGACCCAAGGGCGTGGCGCATGAGCCGTGTCTGCATGTGGATTTGTGTGATAGACTATGGATTCAGTTCCGCCCGGGCTCTCGGGTGATGACAAAGTCTGGTGGTGGTAGGCCAGAGGGCGTCAAATAGCCTTAACCGCAGCGTCGTGCTTGTGTGTGAAGGCGGTCTTGCGGCCGTAGCATAGCCGTGTGGCAAATATGGCGGTTCGCGGTCCACCAGCCGATGGTGTCTGTCTTGTGCGAAAGGCTTGATGTCAGCACTCTCAATTATGGTGCATGGGCATGCTTGACTCGGTGCGCGGAGCCATAGGATGCGTTATAGGAACCGGCCGTGCGGCGGCATGGTCGTGTGTGCAAATATGGCGGTTACGGGCCGTGGAGCCAAGGTTAAGGGCCGTTCGGGCTCTCGGCGATGGCAAATGCTATGGTAGAGAGGCCGAGGAGGTGTCAAAATGCCTTAACCATGGCGTACGGGCTTGCTTGACTCATTGGGGAGCCATAGGATGCGTTGGAACCGACCATGCGTCATCATGGTCGTGTGTGCAAATGTGGCGGTTTACTACCGTGGAGCCATGGTTAAGGGCCCTTCGGGCTCTCGGGTGATGGAAAACTCTATGGTGGAGAGGTGAAAGGCATCAAAATGGCTTAACCATGGCGTGCGGGTGTGCTTGAACCGGTGCTTAGGGCCGTAGGATGCGGGGATCCGGCCGTGCGGCAGCACGGTCGTGTGTGCAATTATGGATGTTACCGGAGTCGTGGAGCTATAGTTAAGGGCCGTTCGGGCTCTCGGGTGATGACAAACATTGTGGTGGTGAGGCCAGAGGCGTCAAAACGCCTTAACCATGGCATACGGTCGTGCTTGACCTAGTGTCGAGAGCTATAGGACACATAGGAACTGGCTGTGCGGTAGCATAGTCGTGTGTGCAAATATGGCGGTTTTAGGGCGGTGGGCCATGGTTAAGGGCCATTCGGGTTCTCGGGCGGCAACAAATGCGTGGTCAAGAGGCCGGCCCGGTGTTAAAATGCCTTAACCATGGTGCATGGGGCGTGCTTGACTTGGTGCAAGGAGCGGGTAGGATGCATGAGAGCCGTAGTGTTGACAAAGTCGTGTGTGCAAATATGGCGGTTACGGAGCCATGGAGCCGAGGTTAAGTGCCATTCGAGCTCTCAGTGACGAAAACGCTATGGTAGAGAGGGCGGAAGGTGTCAAATGCCTTAACCATGGCGTACGGGCATGCTTGACTCGAGAGCCAAGAGCCATAAAATGCGTTGGAACCGACCATGCGCGGCATGGTCGAGTGTGCAAATATGGCGGTTTTGGAGGCCGTGGAGGCATGGTTAAGGGCCCTTCGGGCTCTCGGGTGATGGAAACTCTATGGTGGAGAGGTGAGAGGCATCAAAATGGCTTAACCATGGCGTACGGGCGTGCTGACCCGGTGCCGAGCCGCCATAGGATGCACGGATCGGCCGTGCGGCGGCACGGTCGTGTGTGCAATTATGGATGCGGGTCGTGGAGCTGTAGTTAAGGGCCGTTCGGGCTCGGGTGATGACAAACATTGTGGTTGTGAGGCCGGAAGGCATCAAAAGCCTTAACCATGGCATACGGTCATGCTTGACTAGTGTCAAGCGCTGGCCAGGACCGCATGAGCCATTTGTGCGGTAGCATATTCATGTGTGCAAATATGGCGATTCTAAAATTTTGTGGGCCATGGTTAAGGGCCATTCGGGTTCTCGGTGGCAACAAATGCGTAGTGGAGAGGCTAGAGGTGTCAAATGCCTTAACCATGGCGTACCCGGGCATGCTTGACTCGGTGCCGGGAGCCATAAGGATGCGTTAAAGACGGCCGTGTGGCGGCATGGTCGTGTGTGCAAATATGGCGGTTACGGAGCCGTGGAGCCAAGGTTAGAGGCCGTTCGGGCTCTCGGCGATGGCAAAATGCTATGGTAGAGAGGCCGGAGGGTGTCAAAATGCCTTAACCATGGCGTGCGGGCATGCTTGACTACGTGTGAGAGCCATAGTATGCGTTGGAACCGGCCGTGCGTCGGCATGGTCGTGTGTGCAAATATGGCGGTTTGCGGCCGTGGAGGGCGTAGTTAAGGGCCCTTCGGGGCTCTCGGGTGATGAAAAACTCTATGGTGGAGAGGTGAGAGGCATCCAAAATGGCTTAACCATGGCGTACGGGCGTGCTTGACCGGTGCAGGAGGGGCGAGTAGGATGCACGGGATGCGGGACGTGCGGCACTGATCGTGTGTGCAATTATGGATGTTACGGGTTGTGGAGCTATAGTTAAGGGCCGATTCGGGCTCTCGGGTGATGACAAATATTGTGGTGGTGAGGCTAGAGGTGTCAAACGCCTTAACCATGGCATACGGTCGTGCTTGACCTAGTGTCGAGAGCTATAGGACATGCGAAGCTGGGCATGCGGTGGCATAGTCGTGTGTGCAAATATGGCAGCCATGGTTAAGGGCCATTCGGGTTCTCGGGCGGTAATAAACCTTTTGTGGTGGAGAGGCCAAAGGTGTTGAAACACCTTAACCATGGTGCATGGGCGTGCTTGACTTGGTGCGAGGAGCCGTAGGACGCATAGGAACCGGCCGTGTGGCGGCAAAGTCGTGTGTGCAAATATAGCGTTCTGGGCCCGTGGAGCCGAGGTTAGGGAGCCATTAGGGCTCTCGAGTGATGGCAAACGCTATGGTAGAGAGGCCCGAGAGGTGTTAAAATGCCTTAACCATGGCGTACGGGCATGCTTGACTCGATCTTGCAGGGAGCCATAAAATGCGTTGGAACCGGCCGTGCGGCATGGTCGAGTGTGCAAATATGGCGGTTTGCGGCCGTGGAGCATGGTTAAGGGCCCTTAGGGCTCTCGGGTGATGAAAAACTCTATGGTGGAGAGGTGAGAGGCATCAAAATGGCTTAACCATGGCATACAGCGTGCTTGACCCCGGTGCTTGAGAGCCGTAGGATGCACAGGATCCGACCCAGGTAACGGCGGCACGGTCGTGTGTGCAATTATGGATGTTACGGAGTCATGGAGTTGTAGTTAGGGCCGTTCGGGCTCTCGGGTGATGACAAATATTGTGGTGGTGAGGCCGGAAGGCATCAAAACACCTTAACCATGTCATACGGTCATGCTTGACCTAAGTGTCGAGAAGCTATGGGACACGCACGAGCCAGGCTGTGCGGTAGCATAGTCGTGTGTGCAAACATGGCGAGTTCTAGAGCTGTGGAGCCATGGTTAAGGGCCATTCGGGTTCTAGGTGGCGGTAATAAGCTATTTGTGGTGGAGAGGCCAGAGGTGTCAAAATGCCTTAACCATGGTGCATGGGCGTGCTTGACTTGGTGCCGGGAGCCGTAGGATGCGTAGGAACCGGCCGTGCGGTAGCATAGTCGTGTGTGCAAATATGGCAGTTCTGGAGGCGTGGGCCAAGGTTAAGGGCCATTCGGGCTCTCGGCAATGACAAAGCGCTTTGGTAGAGAGGCCGGAGGTGTCAAAATGCCTTAACCAAAGGGAGCCCTGTACTGCGCGGCATGGTTATGCTAAAAGTTCTTCTTGTGGAGCCATAGTTAGGCCCGACTCGGGTGATGGAAAACTCTATGGTGGAGAGGTGAGAGGCATCAAAACAAAACTACGGGTTTTTACCTCGGGATCCGCCCGGGATCTACTACTAGTTACGATGCGCCATGGCATACGGTCGTGCTTGACCTATTACCACATAGATGGCGACGGTGGAGCCAGGTTCTTGGTGTAGGGTTATGAAGCTATCCGGGGAAAACAAAAACTTTTCCTACCTCTCGCCCGGGATCTACTACTAGTAGTCTGGGATTACCACGCGAGTCGGCAGCAATGTAGTGCCGTGCGTAGTGCGTGGTCGTGGTCCAGCAACTCCTCCCACCACTTGCGGTTCGTGCGGTTCGTCCTCGTGCTCCGGATGCGGCACCTCAGGAGGTGTCACACCGTACGAGGGGAGAAGCGATGCGCCTCGGACTGCTAGGTCCGCGGAGCAGCGAGAGCGGAAGCGTGGAGGGCGACGGGCTGCCAAAGGCGTGGATTAGTTGTGTTATGTTTGGCCCCTCCCTCTCTATATATAGGCGTCTCTCATGTGCTTTGAGTTGGAGGCCCATTAGAAACCCTAAGCCTTGTCTAATTCGGGTCCAACTCGAATTAGGCTTCACCTCTTAAGCGTGCGACCTATGGGTTCACGCACACATAGACATGGGCCGAATACTCCTGTCGCCCAATAGTGTGACGGCCTCTAGCAAGGCATGACAACTCCTATGTGCACGCAAATGATCATATCGGACGAACCACTACGACCATATACAAAGTTACTCCCTTGCCTCATGATATGGTTCAACTCGTGGGTTAACACTTAACCCAAGCACGGCCATGCATTTGTTGATCCAATCACTTGAGTGATCCAGTGATATCTCTCTCATTAGAGAGGGCAAGTCCCATCTTGATTGTCTGCATGTCTCGCGGCATGCTTCTCGACAAACCCGAAGACATCCTTTATAACTACCCGGTGACGGAGTAGCGTTCATGGTCGGTCCTAAGCAAGTCGATACACATCTCGAGTACATACAACAATCTCGGGTCGAAGGACATAACGTATATGATGTGTATAGAGACAATCTCATGTCGGGTCGAGTCCGGCCTACATGTCATACATGTGCCCACATTATTAGTTCGACATCTCCATGTCCATGACTTGTGAAACATAGTCATCAACTAATAATGTGCTAGTCTAATATTCATGTGTGTCCTCACATGAACTCCAACCGAGACGAATATAGAATAACCATACAAGTAAAAGAGTTCCACAAACAATTCACATAATTGCCAATCAATACAAGTTGTCTTTAATGGATATTCAATGGACATATTTTATATATCATGGATACAAGCGGAATATCATCATCTCTATGATTACCTCTAGGGCATATTTATGGTCTCCCACTTGCACTAGAGTTAATCTCTAATATGTCTAATCCCCATAGACCTCATGTGCGCCTCATGCTTAGAGGCTGTGGAAGAGCCTTTGTCAACGGATCTGCTACATTCAAATCCGTATGTATTTTGCACATTTTAATTTCACCTTCAGCGATGGCTTGTCGAATGAGGTGAAATTTCCAGCTAATACATGTTTGTTCTTGGTGATTCCTTGGCTCCTTAGCACTGCGCTATTGCCCCATTATTATCACAATGTAGATTCAATGGGCTAGCCGCATTAGGAAACACACCAAGATCAATGAGGAAACGCCTCATCCAAACACCTTCCTTTGCGGCTTCGAGCCGCAATGTACTCGGCTACATGTTGTAGAATCGGACACTGTCTCCGCTTGGAACTTTTCCGACTTCTTTGCACCACCATTCTACGTGAACACGAAACTTGATTGAGATTGTGAATCATCTACATCGGTTGGAAGCTAGCATCGGTGTAACCATTTACAACGAGCTCTTCCTCGCCTCCATAGATCGGGAACTCATCCTTAGTTCTTCTCAAGTACTTAAGGATGTTTTTAACCACGTCAGTGACTCTCACCGGGATTGCCTTGGTACACGCTCGCAACACTTAGAGCATATGAGACATGCGGGCGAGTACATATCATGGCATACATGATGGAACCGATTGCCGAAGCATATGGAACCTTACTCATGCGTTTTGCGCTCTTCATACGATGAAGGACATTGTTTGTCGCTAAAGCGCATACCATGTGACATAGGCAAGAACCCTTTCTTGGATTGCTCCATGTTGAACCGTTTCAACACCTTGTCAATATATGTATCTTGGCATAATCCTATTAGCCTTTTCGATCTATCTCTATAGATCTTAATGCCCAAGATGTATCTTTGCATCTCAAATCCTTCATAGAAAAACTATTATTCGGTGAAGTCTTTACGATTGCAACATAGGAATGTCATTCCCAATCAATAGTATGTCATCCACATACAAGATTAGAAATGTGACGCTCCCACTAGCCTTTTGGTAAACACAAGGCTCTTCTTCATTCGACGGAAGCCAAACCCTTTGACAACCTCATCAAAACGAATGTTCCAACTCAGAGATGCTTGCTTTAACCCATAAATAGATTTCTTAAGCTTGCATATTTTTCCGAGCATTATTTGGATCAACAAAACCTTGGCCGTATCATATACACGTCCTCTTCCAAATTTCCATTTAGAAAGGCTTTTAACATCCATGCCAAATTTCATAATCGAAATAGGCGGCTATTGCTAGAATGATCCGGATAGATTTAAGCATCGCTCTTTTGGAGAGAATGTCTCGTCGTAGTCAATTCCTTGAACTTCCGAAAACCCTTTGCGACAAGTCGAGCTTTATAGACGTGAACATTTCCGTCCATATCTTTCTTCTTTTTTTATAGATCCATTTGCACTCGATGGGTCTAACACCATCGGCGGGTCAACCAAGTTCCAAACTTGATTATTTCCCATGGAATCTATCTCGGATCTCATGGCACTCTGCCATTGCTCGGAATACGAGTCCATCATAGCTTACTGCGTATGTTGCGGGTTCGTCATCGTCCAACAATAATAGATCCCCATGCAGTCCCGCGAAGTCTTGCGATCTTCGTGGTTGTGGAGGTGTTTCTGTGCCACGGGCATCTCAACTTGTTCTGCTACATTAGCATCACTCGTAGAGTCCTTCTCGGCTTGGCTCATCTTGAACTTCTTCAAGATACACCTTTTGTCACTCTTCTCTCTTTTGAGAAACTCTTTCTCTAAGAAAACACCGTTTCGAGCAACAAACACTTTGCCCCGGCGGTTGTAGAAGTAATATCCTAAAGTTTCCTTTGGATATCCCACGAAAAAAACACTTGTCCGATTTGGGTGTTAGCTTATCGATATAAGCCGTTTGACATAAACCTCACAACCCCAAATTTTTAGAAAAGACAAACTAGGACTCTTCAGTCCATATCTCATATGGTGTCTTAACTACGGACTTAGATGGTACTCTATTCAATGTGGCGAGTGGTTTCTAGAGCATATCCCCCAAAATGATAAAGGTAGGTCCTGGCTCATCATAGACCGAACCATGTCCAACAAAGTCCGATTACGCCGCTCGAGACACGCCATTTCTGTGGCGTTCCAGGTGGCGTAGGCTGTGGAACAATTCCGCAACTCTTAAGATGATTGCTAAACTCATGACTCAAATATTCGCCTCACGATCGGATCGCAAGGCCTTAATTTTCTTGCCACGTTGGTTCTCTACTTCATTCTGAAATTCTTTGAACTTTTCAAATGTTTAGACTTATGCTTCATTAGGTAGACATAGCCATATCTACTAAAGTCATCGGTAAAAGTTATGAAGTATTGAAAACCGCCTCTTTTGTCGTGCTCATTGGTCCACATACATCACTATGTACTAGTTCCAATAAGTCAGACGCTCTCTCGGGGAAAAACGAGAAAGGCGTCTTGGTCATCTTTGCCTAAAGGCAAGTCTCACATGTCTCATAAGATTCAAAATCAAACGAAGTTAGAAGTCCATCATCATGGAGCCTCTTCATGCGATTTTCACTTATATGACCCAAACGACAATGCCACATATATGTAGGACTTAACTCATTAAAGCCGAGGCCTTTTAGCATTAACATTACTTTTACAGGTGCATCATCAAGATTTAAAATAAATAATCCATTCACAATGGATACAAGAGCCACAAACATATCATTCTTCGAGATAACACAACCATTGTCTTTACTCGCAAATGAATAACCATCCTTCATCAAACATGAAGGTGACATAATGTTTCGACTTAGACTAGGAACAAAATAACAATTATTCAATTCCATGACAAATCTGGCGGTGAAGGTTCATCGTCCGACGTTCAACGCAGCAACTCTTGCATTGTTGCCCATGCGGAAATCAACCTCTCCTTTCTTCACGCTTCTACTTCTTATCATTCCTTCATCGTATTGCAAATATGAGCAACCGTCCGTATCAAATACCCAAGAATTGATATAAGAGTTAGCGAGGAAGATGTACGTAACATAAACAACAAGCGTATGAGCGGGAGTACCTTTACTACCGCCGTCCTTCTCTAAGGGACGCCAAGTACGGCTGCAGTTTCTCTTCCGGTGACCATTCTTACCACAATGAAAACATTTAGCATTAGCCCCGTGGTCCGGCTTTGGGGCGGGCGGAGCTGGCTTAGAGATCTCATCTTTAGCCTTGCCCTTTTTCTTCCCCCGGCCCTTCTTTCTCTTAAAGTTAGGCTTGTTAAGACTCCAACACAGCCCACCGACACCTTCTTAATGTCGGCCTCTGCTTGTTTTGGCCACACAACTCATTCAAGCCTCTGCCCCATGCATATGGTAGTTCAATAAGAAGTTCCCATAGCTAGGAGCGCGAGAAAGTGAAATCGGTAGCCAACTACGGGAATTGGGAAGCCTAGCTTCTCCAACCTCGAGTGTAACCAACCATCTTGATTACGTGTGGCCCCAGTGCACCTCGCTAGCTTGGTTTCAGCAAGCGCCTTAGAGCTGATGAAAGTCCTAGAAGTTTGGAACACATCCTCGCGCCACGATCATATCGCGAGTGATTGTTATCGAGCGTCATGCGGATCGGATTCCATACATGAAGCATAAGGCGGCTTATTTCAAGATCGGCATCACATGCTTTCTTGTAAGCATTTTCACAGCCCAGATGCATCATCGGCGGGCTCAAGGGGGGTGTCTAGATATTCCTCCTTTTTCATACAGAACAATTCTGAGATTGCGGATCCAATCCGCATAATTTGTTCCATTCAACTTATCTTTCTCAAGAATCGAATGCAAAGTAAATGGTTGCTTAGAAGACGCCATTTAATCTACAACAAAAAGTAATGCAAAATACTAAGACAAAATATCCATGATAGAGTAAATAATATCAAATATGATCTACTCCCACTAAAATCAATATCCCTCGATTGAAACTTAGTGATTCAAGACCCACAACTAGCAAGTCGACTAGTGAGCTTTAGCATCACCGCTAGAAGACATGATAGATCGGTAAGCAACTCTTTGCTAATCATATCGCATATGACTCTTGTTGTTGGATAGCATCTCTATGCTTGTTACCAACTTCTCATGCTCCAAGGTCCCCTAACCGTTAGGATGACCTTGTTTAAGCAACCAAACCTTACGCAGTAAGTATCGATACTGAACTGTCTTAGTCAAGGAAAATCGATGGCACCTAATTTCATAGACCCACCATCGATAGTCGACAGTGCAAGGTTTGGCACAAACTTAAACACAGGGATCGCTTCTACTTCACTACCGCACGAATGTAGACAAAAACATTATAGCATGTGAAAGTAGAACATGGTAAGAACGACATAAACACGGATATGACTTGGTATAGCCCATTGTTCTTTTCGGGATCTCCATCTCATCCAATCTGTTCATCATGGTGATCTCCATCTCACGATCCATGTATGCCATCCAAAATTACATTATAGCAGAAGCTAGTGTGAAAGTCGCGGATAGTATGGGCCATTACAATAATTTTGACAATATCTATGTGGCTCCGGCCCATGTCATCCTCATGACGTGCAAGCCATCGACATACATGCACACATACTTATAAGGGCTATACCGATCATCAAAACCTGCAAAACAGAGGTAACCGATTCCGACTACAAAAAGTAAATGTGAAAAACTCTATATTCCAAGCCGTTTTTCACAAATCTGGCTCGGGCCAAACTGACAAGTAGTTTGGGGTGGATGTAAAATGTTTTTCTCTACAACTTTCGTTTAAGAATCGTCTCGATCGAGGTTACGGTTAAAGAGATTACGGCTGTTTTACGAACAGAACTTTTCTCGGCAAACCGGCGCCCGGTGGCTGATCCAATGCTGCCACCGCCGCGCATCATGCGCTCGGCACTTGACCTAGGGTTCAATTTGATCAATCTAATTGATCTCCTAACGCCGTGATTGGATTTACATGTATCACTTAACTCGGACGGCGGAATTCCGGCCGTGCGAGTAGATCGTTACAAGACCAGCGTGGCAAGATCATGAGACCAAGATCGAGACTCATCTAAAACCACGCATATCACATATGCGACATCCGGAACCTATAACAACGGTATAGAGCTCGATACCCTTTGTAGGGTTATGAGGTGCTACGCTATCCGAGAAAACAAAAACTTTTTCTACCTCGCGCCGGATCTACTACGGATTACGGGTTACGGGATTACCACTAGGACGCGGAATCGTGGAAAGATGACTTCGATAGTCGAACGCGTCACTGACGGTGCCGTGCGGTTGCGTGGTCATCCCAGCAACTCCTCCACCACGGTTCGTGCGGTTCGTCTCGTGCTCCAAATGCAGCACCTCAGGTGTCACACACGTGCGAGGGAGAAGCGTGCGCCTCCGGACTGCTAGGTCCGCGGAGCGAAAAGCGGGGCGTGGAGGGCGACGGCGGCTGCCAAAGGCGTGGATTGGTTGTGTGTGTATTTGGCCACGCCCCTCCCCTCTTCTTATATAGGCGTCTCTCATGTGCCCCCGAGTTGGAGGCGCATTAGAAACCCTAAGCCTTGTCTAATTCGGGTCCGAATTAGGCTTCGGCCTGTAAGCGTGCGACCCTATGGGTTCACGCACACATAGACATGGGCCGAATACTCCTATTCGCCCAATAGGTAACTGTGACCTCTAGCTTAAGGCATGACAACTCCTATGCGCACGCAAATGATCATATCAGAGACGAACCACTACGACCATATATGAGTTACTCCTTGCCTCATGATATTTGGTTCAACTCGTGGGTTAACACTTAGCTTAAGCACGGCCATGCATTTGTTGATCCAATCACTTGAGTGATCCGGTGATATCTCTCTCATTAGAGAGGGGCAAGTCCCATCTTGATTGTCTATGTCTCCATGACATGCTTCTCGACAAACCCGAAGACATCCTTTATAACTACTTGGTAACGGAGTAGCGTTTCATTGGTCCCTAAGCAAGTCGATACACATCTCGAGTACATACAACAATCTCGGGTCGAAGGACATAACGTATATGATGTGTATAGAGACAATCTCATGTCGGGTCGATCCGGCCTACACGATGTCCATGGCCCACATTATTAGTTCGACATCTCCATGTCCGGGAAACATTCTCTAATAATGTGCTAGTCTAATATTCATGTGTCCTCACATGAACTCCACGAATATAGAATAACCATACAAGTGTTCCACAAACAATTCACATAATTGTGGAGATGGACACCAAATCATGGATTATCATCAATGATTACCATCATATTCCATGGTGCATCGGGTTCTCGGCTTGACTTGGTGCGCCTTAACCATGGTGCATGGGCGTGCTTGACTTGGCGCGAGGCGCATAGGAACCGGCCGTGCGCGGCAAATTCGTGTGTGCAAATATGGCCGGTTCGGAGGCCTGGAGCCGAGGTTAAGGGCCGTTCGGGCTCTCGGCGACGACAAACGCTATGGTAAGAGAGGCCCGAAGGTGTCAAAATGCCTTAACCATGGCGTACGGGCTTGCTTGACTCGGTGCGGGAGCCATAGGACGCGTTGGAACCGACCATGCGCGGCATGGTCGTGTGTGCAAATGTGGCGGTTTTGCACCCATGGAGCCATGGTTAAGGGCCCTTCGGGCTCTCGGGTGATGGAAAACTCTATGGTGGAAAGGTGAGGCATCGAAATGGCTTAACCATGGCGTAATGTGCTTGAACCCGGTCTAGGGCCGTAGGATGCACGGGATCCGGCCGTCACATGAACTCCGATGTGTGTGCAATTATGGATGTAACCAGAGTCGTGGAGCTATAGTTAAGGGCCGTTCCGGGCTCTCGGGTGATGACAAACATTGTGGTGGTCCAGGTGTAACGCCTTAACCATGGCATACGGTCGTGCTTGACCCTAGTGTCGATATGTAGGACACGTAGGAATATCATGCGGTACAAGTCGTGTGTGCAAATCATCGGTTCTAGAGCGGTGGAGCCATGGTTAAGGGCCATTCGGGTTCTTGGCGGCAACAAATGCTGTGGTCGAGAGGCCAGCGGTGTCAAAACGCCTTAACCATAGTGCATGGGCGTGCTTGACTTGGTGCGAGGAGCCGTAGGATGCGCGAGGCCGGCCGTGCGGCGGCAAAGTCGTGTGTGCAAATATGGCGGTTGGGCCGTGGAGCTAAGGTTAAGTGACGTTCGGGCTCTCAAGTGACGGCAAACGCTATGGTAGAGAGGCGGAGGTGTCAAAATGCCTTAACCATGGCGTACGGGCATGCTTGACTCGGAGCGGGAGCCATAAAATGCGTTGGAACCGGCCGTGCGGCGGCATGATCGAGTGTGCAAATATGGCAGTTTTGGGCCGTGGAGGCATGGTTAAGGGCCCTTCGGGCTCTCGAGGTGATGGAAAACTCTATGGTGGAGAGGTGAGAGGCATCAAAATGGCTTAACCATGGCGTGCGGGCGTGCTTGACCCGGTCCGAGAGCCATAGGATGCACGGGATCCGACCGTGCGGCGGCACGGTTGTGTGTGCAATTATGGATGCGGAGTCGTGGAGCTATAGTTAAGGGCCATTCGGGCTCTCGGGTGATGACAAACATTGTGGTGGTGAGGGCCGGAGGCATCAAAATGCCTTAACCATGGCATACGGTCATGCTTGACCTAGTGTCGAGAGCTATAGGACATGCGAGGAAGCCGGCTGTGCGGTAGCATATTCGTGTGTGCAAATATGGCGGTTCTAGATTTGTGGAGCCATGGTTAAGGGCCATTCGGGTTCTCGGCGGTAACAAACGCTGTGGTGGAGAGGCTAAAGGTGTCAAAATGCCTTAACCATGGGCATGGGCGTGCTTGACTCGGTCCGGGAGCCATAGGATGCGTTGGGCCCGGCCGTGCGGCACCATGGTCGTGTGTGCAAATATGGCGGTTACGGAGCCGTGGGCCAAGGTTAAGGGCCGTTCAGGCTCTCGGCGATGGCAAAGCTATGGTAGAGAGGCCGAGAGGTGTCAAAATGCCTTAACCATGGCGTACGGGCATGCTTGACTCGGTGCCTTAGGAGCCATAGGATGCGTTGGAGCCGACCGTGCGGCATGGTCGTGTGTGCAAATATGGCGGTTTGCGGCCGTGGAGGCATGGTTAAGAGGGCCCTTCAAGCTCTCGGGTGATGAAAAAACTCTATGGTGGAGAGGTGAGAGGCATCAAAATGGCTTTACCATGGCATACGGGTGTGCTTGAACCGGTGCGAGGCCATAGGATGCACGGGATCCGGACGTGCGGCGGCACGGTCGTGTGTGCAATTATGGATGTTCTAGAGTCGTGGAGCTATAGTTAAGGGCCGTTCGGGCTCTCGGGTGATGACAAATATTGTGGTGGTGGGGCCGGGGTGTCAAAATGCCTTGACCATGGCATACGGTGGAGTGCTTGGCCTAGTGTCGAGAGCTATAGGACACGTAGGAAGCTGGTACATGCGGTAGCATTGTCGTGTGTGCAAATATGGCGGTTCTAGGCGGTGGAGCCATGGTTAAGGGCCATTCGGGTTCTCGGGCGGTAACAAATGCGTGGTGGAGAGGCCGGGCGGTGTTAAAACGCCTTAACCATGGTGCATGGGCGTGCTTGACTTGGTGCGAGGAGCCGTAGGACGCTAAAGGAACCGGCCGTGCGGCGGCAAAGTCGTGTGTGCAAATATGGCGGTTACGGAGCGTGGAGCCGAGGTTAAGTGCCATTCGGGCTCTCGAGCGACGACAAATGCTATGGTAGAGAGGCCGGAGGGTGTCAAAATGCCTTAACCATGGCTACGGGCTTGCTTGACTCGGTCTGGGGGAGCCATAGGGATGCGTTGGAACCGACCATGCGGCAGCATGGTTGTGTGTGCAAATGTGGCGAATTTTGCGGCCGTGGAGCCATGGTTAAGGGCCCTTCGGGCTCTCGGGTGATGGAAAACTCTATGGTGGAGAGGTGAGAGGCATCAAAATGGCTTAACCATGGCGTACGGGTGTGCTTGAACCGGTGCGAAGGCCGTAGGATGCACGGGATCCGGCCGTGCGCCGGCACGGTCGTGTGTGCAATTATGGATGTTACGGAGTCGTGGAGCTATAGTTAAGGGCCGTTCGGGCTCTCGGGTGATGACAAACATTGTGGTGGTGGGGCCGGAGGTGTCAAAACGCCTTAACCATGGCATACGGTCGTGCTTGACCTAGTGTCGAAGGCGTAGGACACGTAGGAACCGAGGCGTGCGGTAGCATAGTCGTGTGTGCAAATATGGCGGTTCTAGAGCGGTGGAGCCATGGTTAAGGGCCATTCGGGTTCTTGGGCGGCAACAAATGCTGTGGTTGAGAGGCCGGCGGTGTCAAAACGCCTTAACCATAGTGCATGGGCGTGCTTGACTTGGTGCGAGGAGCCGTAGGATGCGGGAACCGGCCGTGCGGCGGCAAAGTCGTGTGTGCAAATATGGCGGTTACGGAGCCGTGGAGCCAAGGTTAAGTGCCGTTAAGGCTCAGTGACGGCAAACGCTATGGTAGAGAGGCCGGAGGTGTCAAAATGCCTTAACCATGGCGTACGGGCATGCTTGACTCGAGCCGGGAGCCATAAAATGCGTTGGAACCGGCCGTGCGCGGCATGGTCGAGTGTGCAAATATGGCAGTTTTGGAGCCGTGGAGGCATGGTTAAGGGCCCTTCGGGCTCTCGGGTGATGGAAAACTCTATGGTGGAGAGGTGAGAGGCATCAAAATGGCTTAACCATGGGCGTACGGGCGTGCTTGACCCGGTGCAAGAGAGCCATAGGATGCACGGGATCCGGCCCGTGCGGCACGGTCGTGTGTGCAATTATGGATGTTACGGAGTCGTGGAGCTATAGTTAAGGGCCGTTCGGGCTCTCGGGTGATGACAAACATTGTGGTGGTGAGGCCGGAGGCATCAAAATGCCTTAACCATGGCATACGGTCATGCTTGACCTAGTGTCAAGAGGCTGTAGGACACGCACGAACCGGTTTGTGCGGTAGCATATTCGTGTGTGCAAATATGGCGGTTCTAGAGGCTGTGGAGCCATGGTTAAGGGCCATTCGTTCTCGAGGTTCTCGGCGGCAACAAATGGTGCATGGGCGTTTGTGGTGGAGAGGCTAGAGGTGTCAAAATGCCTTAACCATGGCGTACGGGCATGCTTGACTCGGTGCCGGGAGCCATAGGATGCGTTGGAACCGGCCGTGGTGCGGCCGGCATGGTTGTGTGTGCAAATATGGCGGTTACGGAGCCGTGGAGCCAAGGTTAAGGGCGTTCGGAGCTCTCGGCGATGGCAAACGCTATGGTAGAGAGGCCGGAGGTGTCAAAATGCCTTAACCATGGCGTACGGGCATGCTTGACTCGGTCTTGAGAGCCATAGGATGCGTTGGAACCGACCGTGCGGCGGCATGGTCGTGTGTGTAAATATGGCGGTTTTGCGGCCGTGGAGTTATGGTTAAGGGCCCTTCAAGCTCTTGGGTGATGGAAAACTCTATGGTGGAGAGGTGAGAGGCATCAAAATGGCTTAACCATGGCGTACGGGCGTGCTTGACCGGTGCCGAGAGCGTAGGATGCACGGGATCCGGCCGTGCGCGGCACGGTCGTGTGTGCAATTATGGATGTTACGGAGTCATGGAGCTATAGTTAAGGGCCGTTCGGGCTCTCGGGTGATGACAAATATTGTGGTGGTGAGGCCGGAGGCGTCAAAACGCCTTAACCATGGCATACGGTCGTGCTTGACCTAGTGTCGAGAGCTATAGGACATGCAGGAGCGGGTGCGGTAGCATAGTCGTGTGTGCAAATATGGCGGTTCTAGAGCGGTGGAGCCATGGTTAAGGGCCATTCGGGTTCTCGGGTGGTAATAAATGCTTTGTGGTGGAGAGGCCAAAGGTGTTAAAATGCCTTAACCATGGTGCATGGGCGTGCTTGACTTGGTGCGGAGCCGTAGGACGCATAGGAACCGGCCGTGCGCGGCAAAGTCGTGTGTGCAAATATGGCGGTTACGGAGCCGTGGAGCCGAGGTTAAGGGCCGTTCGGGCTCTCGCGTGACAAACGCTATGGTAGAGAGGCCAAAGGTGTCAAAATGCCTTAACCATGGCGTACGGGCTTGCTTGACTCGGTGCGGGAGCCATGGGACGCGTTGGAACCGACCATGCGGCGGCATGGTCGTGTGTGCAAATGTGGCGGTTTTGCGCCGTGGAGCCATGGTTAAGGGCCCTTCGGGCTCTCGGGTGATGGAAAACTCTATGGTGGAGAGGTGAGAGGCATCAAAATGGCTTAACCATGGCGTACGGGTGTGCTTGACCCGGTGCCAAGAGAGCCGTAGGATGCACGGGGATCCGGCCGTGCGCCGGCACGGTCGTGTGTGCAATTATGGATGCAGGTCGTGGAGCTATAGTTAAGGGCCGTTCGGGCTCTCGGGTGATGACAAACATTGTGGTGGTGGGGCCAAAGGTGTCAAAACGCCTTAACCATGGCATACGGTCGTGCTTGACCTAGTGTCAAGAGATTTGTAGGACACGTAGGACCCATTTGTGCGGTAGCATAGTCGTGTGTGCAAATATGGCGGTTCAAGAGCGGTGGAGCCATGGTTAAGGGCCATTCGGGTTCTTGGGCGGCAACAAATGCTGTAGTCGAGAGGCCGGCGGTGTCAAAACGCCTTAACCATAGTGCATGGGCGTGCTTGACTTGGTGCGAGGAGCCGTAGGATGCGCGAGGCCGGCCGTGCGGCGGCAAAGTCGTGTGTGCAAATATGGCGGTTACGGAGCCGTGGAGCCGGGTTAAGTGCCGTTCGGGCTCTCGAGTGATGGCAAACGCTATGGTAGAGGCCTAGAGGTGTCAAAATGCCTTAACCATGGCGTACGGGCATGCTTGACTCGGAGCCGGGAGCCATAAAATGCGTTGGAACCGGCCAGGTGCGGCGGCATGGTCGAGTGTGCAAATATGGCGGTTTTTGGAGCCGTGGAGGCATGGTTAAGGGCCCTTCGGGCTCTCGGGTGATGGAAAACTCTATGGTGGAGAGGTGAGAGGCATCAAAATGGCTTAACCATGGCGTACGGGCGTGCTTGACCCGGTGCCGAGAGCCATAGGATGCACGGGATCCGGCGTGCGGCGGCACGGTCGTGTGTGCAATTATGGATGTTGGGTCGTGGAGCTGTAGTTAAGGGCCGTTCGGGCTCTCGGGTGATGACAAACATTGTGGTGGTGAGGCCGGAGGCATCAAAATGCCTTAACCATGGCATACGGTCATGCTTGACCTAGTGTCGAAGGCGCAGGACACGCACGAACCGGGCTATGCGGTAGCATATTCGTGTGTGCAAATATGGCAGTTCTAGAGTTGTGGAGCCATGGTTAAGGGCCATTCGGGTTCTCGGTGGCAACAAATGCTGTGGTGGAGAGGCTAGAGGTGTCAAAATGCCTTAACCATGGCGTACGGGCATGCTTGACTCGGTGCGGGAGCCATAGGATGCGTTAGGCCCCGCCGGCCGTGCGGCGGCATGGTCGTGTGTGCAAATATGGCGGTTCGGAGCCGTGGAGCCAAGGTTAAGGCCGTTCGGGCTCTCGGCGATGGCAAATGCTATGGTAGAGAGGCCGAGGTGTCAAAATGCCTTAACCATGGCGTACGGGCATGCTTGACTCGGTGGAGAGCCATAGGATGCGTTGGAACCGGCCGTGCGGCGGCATGGTTGTGTGTGCAAATATGGCGGTTTTGCGGCCGTGGAGGCATGGTTAAGGGCCCTTCAAGCTCTCGGGTGATGAAAAACTCTATGGTGGAGAGGTGAGAGGCATCAAAATGGCTTAACCATGGCGTACGGGCGTGCTTGACCGGTGCGAGAGCCGTAGGATGCACGGGATCCGGTAACGTGCGGCGGCACAGTCGTGTGTGCAATTATGGATGTTCTGGAGTCGTGGAGCTATAGTTAAGGGCCGTTCGGGTTCTCGGGTGATGACAAATATTGTGGTGGTGAGGCCAGGGGCGTCAAAACGCCTTAACCATGGCATACGGTCATGCTTGACCTAGTGTCGAGAGCTATAGGACATGCGGAGGCTTTGTGCGGTAGCATAGTCGTGTGTGCAAATATGGCGGTTCTAGAGCTGTGGAGCCATGGTTAAGGGCCATTCGGGTTCTCGGGCGGTAATAAACGCTGTGGTGGAGAGGCCAAAGGTGTTAAAAATGCCTTAACCATGGTGCATGGGCGTGCTTGACTTGGTGCGAGGAGCCGTAGGACGCATAGGAACCGGCCGTGCGGCGGCAAAGTCGTGTGTGCAAATATGGCGGTTACGGAGCCGTGGAGCCAAGGTTAAGGCCGTTCGGGCTCTCGGCGATGACAAACGCTATGGTAGAGAGGCCGGAGGTGTCAAAATGCCTTAACCATGGCGTACGGGCTTGCTTGACTCGGTCTTGGGAGCCATAGGACGCGTTGGAACCGACCATGCGGCGGCATGGTCGTGTGTGCAAATATGGCGGTTTTTTTTTGCCGTGGAGCCATGGTTAAGGGCCCTTCGGGCTCTCGGGTGATGGAAAACTCTATGGTGGAGAGGTGAGAGGCATCAAAATGGCTTAACCATGCGTCTGGGTGTGCTTGACCGGTGCCGAGAGCCGTAGGATGCACGAGGATCCGGCCGTGCGCCGGCACAGTCGTGTGTGCAATTATGGATGTTCTAGGTCGTGGAGCTATAGTTAAGGGCCGTTCGGGCTCTCGGGTGATGACAAACATTGTGGTGGTGGGGCCGGAGGTGTCAAACGCCTTAACCATGGCATACGGTCGTGCTTGACCTAGTGTCGAGAGGCGTAGGACACGTAGGAACCGGTTTGTGCGGTAGCATAGTCGTGTGTGCAAATATAGCGGTTCTAGAGCGGTGGAGCCATGGTTAAGGGCCATTCGGGTTCTTGGGCGGCAACAAATGCTGTGGTCGAGAGGCCGAGCGGTGTCAAAACGCCTTAACCATAGTGCATGGGCGTGCTTGACTTGGTGCGAGCCGTAGGATGCGCGAGGAGCCGGCCGTGCGGCGGCAAAGTCGTGTGTGCAAATATGGCGGTTACGGAGCCGTGGAGCGGAGGTTAAGTGCCGTTCGGGCTCTCGAGTGACGGCAAACGCTATGGTAGAGAGGCCGGAGGTGTCAAAATGCCTTAACCATGGCGTACGGGCATGCTTGACTCGGGCGGGAGCCATAAAATGCGTTGGAACCGACCGTGCGGCGGCATGGTCGAGTGTGCAAATATGGCGGTTTTGGAGCCGTGGAGGCATGGTTAAGGGCCCTTCGGGCTCTCGGGTGATGGAAAACTCTATGGTGGAGAGGTGAGAGGCATCAAAATGGCTTAACCATGGCGTACGGGCGTGCTTGACCCGGTGCCGAGAGCCATAGGATGCACGGGATCCGGCCGTGCGGCGGCACGGTCGTGTGTGCAATTATGGATGTTACAGGTCGTGGAGCTATAGTTAAGGGCCGTTCGGGCTCTCGGGTGATGACAAACATTGTGGTGGTGAGGCCTAGAGGCATCAAAATGCCTTAACCATGGCATACGGTCATGCTTGACCTAGTGTCGAAGAGTTGTAGGACACGCACGAACCGGCATTTGTGCGGTAGCATATTCGTGTGTGCAAATATGGCGGTTCTAGAGGCTGTGGAGCCATGGTTAAGGGCCATTCGGGTTCTCGGCGGCAACAAACGCTGTGGTGGAGAGGCTAGAGGTGTCAAAATGCCTTAACCATGGCGTACGGGCATGCTTGACTCGGTGCCGGGAGCCATAGGATGCGTTGGGCCCGGCCAGGTGCGCGGCATGGTCGTGTGTGCAAATATGGCGGTTCCTGGAGCCGTGGAGCCAAGGTTAAGGGCCGTTCGGGCTCTCGGCGATGGCAAACGCTATGGTAGAGAGGCCGAAGGTGTCAAAATGCCTTAACCATGGCGTGCGGGCATGCTTGACTCGGTCTTAGAGCCATAGGATGCGTTGGAACCGGCCGTGCGGCGGCATGGTCGTGTGTGCAAATGTGGCGGTTTTGCGGCCGTGGAGCCGTGGTTAAGGGCCCTTCGGGCTCTCGGGTGATGAAAAACTCTATGGTGGAGAGGTGAGAGGCATCAAAATGGCTTAACCATGGCGTACGGGCGTGCTTGACCCGGTCTTAGGGCGTAGGATGCACGGGATCCGGCCGTGCGGCAGCACGGTCGTGTGTGCAATTATGGATGTTACGGGTCGTGGAGCTATAGTTAAGGGCCGTTCGGGCTCTCGGGTGATGACAAATATTGTGGTGGTGAGGCCGGAGGTGTCAAAATGCCTTAACCATGGCATACGGTCGTGCTTGACCTAGTGTCGAGAGCTATAGGACATGCGGAGGCGGTTTGTGCGGTAGCATAGTCGTGTGTGCAAATATGGCGGTTCTAGAGCTGTGGAGCCATGGTTAAGGGCCATTCGGGTTCTTGGGCGGCAACAAACGCTCTTTGTGGTGGAGAGGCCAAAGGTGTTAAAATGCCTTAACCATGGTGCATGGGCGTGCTTGACTTGGTGCGAGGAGCCGTAGGACGCATAGGAACCGGCCGTGCGTGCGGCGGCAAAGTCGTGTGTGCAAATATGGCGGTTCGGAGGCCGTGGAGCCGAGGTTAAGGGCCGTTCGGGCTCTCGGCGATGACAAACGCTATGGTAGAGAGGCCGGAGGTGTCAAAATGCCTTAACCATGGCGTACGGGCTTGCTTGACGGTCTGCCGGGAGCCATAGGACGCGTTGGAACCGGCCATGCGGCGGCATGGTCGTGTGTGCAAATGTGGCGGTTTTTTTGCCGTGGAGCCATGGTTAAGGGCCCTTCGGGCTCTCGGGTGATGGAAAACTCTATGGTGGAGAGGTGAGAGGCATCAAAATGGCTTAACCATGGCGTACGGGTGTGCTTGAACCGGTGCGAGAGCCGTAGGATGCACGGGGATCCGGCCGTGCGCCGGCACGGTCGTGTGTGCAATTATGGATGTTCTGGAGTCGTGGAGCTATAGTTAAGGGCCGTTCGGGCTCTCGGGTGATGACAAACATTGTGGTGGTGGGGCTAGAGGTGTCAAACGCCTTAACCATGGCATACGGTCGTGCTTGACCTAGTGTGTCGAGGGCTATAGGACACGTAGGAACCGGCTGTGCGGTAGCATAGTCGTGTGTGCAAATATGGCGGTTCTAGAGCGGTGGAGCCATGGTTAAGGGCCATTCGGGTTCTTGGGCGGCAACAAATGCTGTGGTCGAGAGGACGGCGGTGTCAAAATGCCTTAACCATAGTGCATGGGCGTGCTTGACTTGGTGCGAGGAGCCGTAGGATGCGCGGGAACCGGCCGTGCGGCGGCACAAAGTCGTGTGTGCAAATATGGCGGTTACGGAGCCGTGGAGCCGAGGTTAAGTGCCGTTCGGGCTCTCGAGTGATGGCAAATGCTATGGTAGAGAGGCCGGAGGTGTCAAAATGCCTTAACCATGGCGTACGGGCATGCTTGACTCGGGCGGGAGCCATAAAATGCGTTGGAACCGGCCGTGCGGCGGCATGGTCGAGTGTGCAAATATGGCGAGTTTTGGAGCCGTGGAGGCATGGTTAAGGGCCCTTCGGGCTCTCGGGTGATGGAAAACTCTATGGTGGAGAGGTGAGAGGCATCAAAATGGCTTAACCATGGCGTACGGGCGTGCTTGACCCGGTGCCGAGAGCCATAGGATGCACGGGATCCGGCCGTGCGGCGGCACGGTCGTGTGTGCAATTATGGATGTTGGAGTCGTGGAGCTGTAGTTAAGGGCCGTTCGGGCTCTCGGGTGATGACAAACATTGTGGTGGTGAGGCCGGAGGCATCAAAATGCCTTAACCATGGCATACGGTCATGCTTGACCTAGTGTCGAGAAGTTTTGTAGGACACGCACGAACCGGGCGTGCGGTAGCATATTCGTGTGTGCAAATATGGCGGTTCTAGAATTTGTGGAGCCATGGTTAAGGGCCATTCGGGTTCTCGGCGGCAACAAACGCTGTGGTGGAGAGGCTAGAGGTGTCAAAATGCCTTAACCATGGCGTACGGGCATGCTTGACTCGGTACCGGGAGCCATAGGATGCGTTGGAGCCCGGCCGTGCGGCGGCATGGTCGTGTGTGCAAATATGGCGGTTCGGAGCCGTGGAGCCAAGGTTAAGGGCCGTTCGGGCTCTCGGCGATGGCAAACGCTATGGTAGAGAGGCCCCGAGGTGTCAAAATGCCTTAACCATGGCGTACGGGCATGCTTGACTCGGTGCGAGAGCCATAGGATGCGTTGGAACCGGCCGTGCGGCGGCATGGTCGTGTGCAAATATGGCGGTTTGCGGCCGTGGAGGCTGTGGTTAAGGGCCCTTCGGGCTCTCGGGTGATGAAAAACTCTATGGTGGAGAGGTGAGAGGCATCAAAATGGCTTAACCATGGCGTACGGGCGTGCTTGACCCGGTGCCGAGGCCGTAGGATGCACGGGATCCGGGCGTGCGGCGGCACGGTCGTGTGTGCAATTATGGATGTTACGGGATGGAGCTATAGTTAAGGGCCGTTCGGGCTCTCGGGTGATGACAAATATTGTGGTGGTGAGGCCGAGGCGTCAAAATGCCTTAACCATGGCATACGGTCGTGCTTGACCTAGTGTCGAGAGCTATAGGACATGCGGAGGAACTGGCTGTGCGGCAGCACAGTCGTGTGTGCAATTATGGATGTTCTGGAGTCGTGGAGCTATAGTTAAGGGCCATTCGGGTTCTCGGGCGGTAACAAATGCTGTGGTGGAGAGGCCAAAGGTGTTAAAACGCCTTAACCATGGTGCATGGGCGTGCTTGACTTGGTGCGAGGAGCCGTAGGACGCATAGGAACCGGCCGTGCGGCAGCAAAGTCGTGTGTGCAAATATGGCGGTTACGGGCCGTGGAGCCGAGGTTAAGGGCCGTTCGGGCTCTCGACGATGACAAACGCTATGGTAGAGAGGCCGGAGAGGTGTCAAAATGCCTTAACCATGGCGTACGGGCTTGCTTGACTCGGTCCGGGGAGCCATAGGACGCGTTGGAACCGACCATGCGGCGGCATGGTCGTGTGTGCAAATGTGGCGGTTTTGCGCCGTGGAGCCATGGTTAAGGGCCCTTCGGGCTCTCGGGTGATGGAAAACTCTATGGTGGAGAGGTGAGAGGCATCAAAATGGCTTAACCATGGCGTACGGGTGTGCTTGAACCGGTCTTGAGGGCCGTAGGATGCACGGGATCCGGCGTGCGCCCGGCACAGTCGTGTGTGCAATTATGGATGCAGGTCGTGGAGCTATAGTTAAGGGCCGTTCGGGCTCTCGGGTGATGACAAACATTGTGGTGGTGGGTCCGGAGGTGTCAAACGCCTTAACCATGGCATACGGTCGTGCTTGACCTAGTGTCGGAGGTATGTAGGACACGTAGGAGCCATTTACATGCGGTAGCATAGTCGTGTGTGCAAATATGGCGGTTCTAGAGCGGTGGAGCCATGGTTAAGGGCCATTCGGGTTCTTGGGCGGCAACAAATGCTGTGGTCGAGAGGCCGGCGGTGTCAAAACGCCTTAACCATAGTGCATGGGCGTGCTTGACTTGGTGCGCGAGCCGTAGGATGCGCGGGCCGGCCGTGCGGCGGCAAAGTCGTGTGTGCAAATATGGCGGTTACGGAGCCGTGGAGCCAGGGTTAAGTGCCGTTCGGGCTCTCGAGTGACGGCAAAGCGCTATGGTAGAGAGGCCGGAGGTGTCAAAATGCCTTAACCATGGCGTACGGGCATGCTTGACTCGAGCCGGGAGCCATAAAATGCGTTGGAACCGGCCGTGCGGCGGCATGGTCGAGTGTGCAAATATGGCGGTTTTGGAGCCGTGGAGGCATGGTTAAGGGCCCTTCGGGCTCTCGGGTGATGGAAAACTCTATGGTGGAGAGGTGAGAGGCATCAAAATGGCTTAACCATGGCGTACGGGCGTGCTTGACCCGGTGCCGAGAGCCATAGGATGCACGGGATCCGGCCGTGCGGCGGCACGGTCGTGTGTGCAATTATGGATGTTGCGGGTCGTGGAGGCTGTAGTTAAGGGCCGTTCGGGCTCTTGGGTGATGACAAACATTGTGGTGGTGAGGCCCGGAGAGGCATCAAAATGCCTTAACCATGGCATACGGTCATGCTTGACCTAGTGTCAAGAGGTTGTAGGACACGCACGAACCGGCATTTGTGCGGTAGCATATTCGTGTGTGCAAATATGGTAGTTCTAGAGCTGTGGAGCCATGGTTAAGGGCCATTCGGGTTCTCGGCGGCAACAAATGACTGTGGTGGAGAGGCTAGAGGTGTCAAAATGCCTTAACCATGGCGTACGGGCATGCTTGACTCGGTGCGGGAGCCATAGGATGCGTTAGGCGGCCGTGCGGCGGCATGGTTCGTGTGTGCAAATATGGAGTTCTTGGAGCCGTGGAGCCAAGGTTAAGGGCCGTTCGGGCTCTCGGCGATGGCAAACGCTATGGTAGAGAGGCCGGGGAGGTGTCAAAATGCCTTAACCATGGCGTACGGGCATGCTTGACTCGGTCTTGAGAGCCATAGGATGCGTTGGAACCGGCCGTGCGGCGGCATGGTCGTGTGTGCAAATATGGCGGTTTTGCGGCCGTGGAGCTGTGGTTAAGGGCCCTTCGGGCTCTCGGGTGATGAAAAACTCTATGGTGGAGAGGTGAGAGGCATCAAAATGGCTTAACCATGGCGTACGGGTGCGTGCTTGACCGGTCTGAGGCCGTAGGATGCCGGGATCGGCCGTGCGGCGGCACGATCGTGTGTGCAATTATGGATGTTACGGAGTCGTGGAGCTATAGTTAAGGGCCGTTCGGGCTCTCGGGTGATGACAAATATTGTGGTGGTGAGGCCGGAGGCGTCAAAATGCCTTAACCATGGCATACGGTCGTGCTTGACCTAGTGTCGAGAGCTATAGGACATGCGAGGAACGGGCGTGTGCGGCAGCACAGTCGTGTGTGCAATTATGGCAGTTCTAGAGCTGTGGAGCCATGGTTAAGGGCCATTCGGGTTCTCGGGTGGTAACAAATATTGTGGTGGAGAGGCCAAAGGTGTTAAAACGCCTTAACCATGGTGCATGGGCGTGCTTGACTTGGTGCGAGGAGCCGTAGGACGCATAGGAACCGGCCGTGCGCGGCAAGTCGTGTGTGCAAATATGGGGTTACGGGCGAGTGGAGCGAGGTTAAGGGCCGTTCGGGCTCTCGGCGTCGACAAACGCTATGGTAGAGAGGCCAGAGGTGTCAAAATGCCTTAACCATGGCGTACGGGCTTGCTTGACTCGGTCTTGGGAGCCATAGGATGCGTTGGAACCGCCATGCGGCGGCATGGTCGTGTGTGCAAATGTGGCGGTTTTCTTGCCATGGAGCCATGGTTAAGGGCCCCTTCGGGCTCTTGAGTGATGGAAAACTCTATGGTGGAGAGGTGAGAGGCATCAAAATGGCTTAACCATGGCGTACGGGTGTGCTTGAGCCGGTGCGAGAGCCGTAGGATGCAAAGGATCCGGCCGTGCGCCGGCGCGGTCGTGTGTGCAATTATGGATGTTGCGGCCGTGGAGCTATAGTTAAGGGCCGTTCGGGCTCTCGGGTGATGACAAACATTGTGGTGGTGGGCCCGGAGGTGTCAAAATGCCTTAACCATGGCATACGGTCGTGCTTGACCTAGTGTCGAGAGGCATTTGTAGGACATGTAGGAACTGGCTGTGCGGTAGCATAGTCGTGTGTGCAAATAAGTTCTAGAGCGGTGGAGCCATGGTTAAGGGCCCTTCGGGTTCTTGGGCGGCAACAAATGCTGTGGTCGAGAGGCTAGCGGTGTCAAAACACCTTAACCATAGTGCATGGGCATGCTTGACTTGGTGCGGAGCCGTAGGATGCGGGAGCCGGCCGTGCGGCGGCAAGTCGTGTGTGCAAATATGGCGGTTACGGGCCGTGGGCCGGGGTTAAGTGCCGTTCGGGCTCTTGAGTGACGGCAAACGCTATGGTAGAGAGGCGGAAGGTGTCAAAATGCCTTAACCATGGCGTACGGGCATGCTTGACTCGAGGCGGGAGCCATAAAATGCGTTGGAACCGGCCGTGCGGCGGCATGGTCGAGTGTGCAAATATGGCGGTTTTGGAGCCGTGGAGGCATGGTTAAGGGCCCTTCGGGCTCTCGGGTGATGGAAAACTCTATGGTGGAGAGGTGAGAGGCATCAAAATGGCTTAACCATGGCGTACGGGCGTGCTTGACCCGGTCTTGAGAGCCATAGGATGCACGGGATCCGGCCGTGCGGCGGCACAATCGTGTGTGCAATTATGGATGTTACGGGTCGTGGAGCTGTAGTTAAGGGCTGTTCGGGCTCTCGGGTGATGACAAACATTGTGGTGGTAAGGCCGGAGGCATCAAAACGCCTTAACCATGGCATACGGTCATGCTTGACCTAGTGTCGAAGGCTGTAGGACACGCACGAGCCGGGCGTGCGGTAGCATATTCGTGTGTGCAAATATGGCGGTTCTAGAGCGGTGGAGCCATGGTTAAGGGGCCATTCGGGTTCTTGGCGGACAACAAATGCTGTGGTGGAGAGGCTAGAGGTGTCAAAATGCCTTAACCATGGCGTATGGGCGTGCTTGACTCGGTGCGGGAGCCATAGGATGCGTTGGGCCCGGCCGTGCGGCGGCATGGTCGTGTGTGCAAATATGGCGGTTACGGGAGCCGTGGAGCCAAGGTTAAGCGCCGTTCGGGCTCCCAGCGATGGCAAATGCTATGGTAGAGAGGCCGAGGTGTCAAAATGCCTTAACCATGGCGTACGGGCATGCTTGACTCGGTGCGGGAGCCATAAATGCGTTGGAACCGGCCGTGCGGCGGCATGGTCGTGTGTGCAAATATGGCGGTTTTGCGGCCGTGGAGGCATGGTTAAGGGCCTTCGGGCTCTCGGGTGATGAAAAACTCTATGGTGGAGAGGTGAGAGGCATCAAAATGGCTTAACCATGGCGTACGGGCGTGCTTGACCCGGTGCCGAGAGCCGTAGGATGCACGGGATCCGGCCGTGCGGCGGCACGATCGTGTGCAATTATGGATACGGGTCGTGGAGCTATAGTTAAGGGCCGTTCGGGCTCTCGGGTGATGACAAATATTGTGGTGGTGAGGCCGAGGCGTCAAAATGCCTTAACCATGGCATACGGTCATGCTTGACCTAGTGTCGAAGGCTATAGGACACGCAGGAGCCGGCTGTGCGGTAGCATAGTCGTGTGTGCAAATATGGCGGTTCTAGAGGCTGTGGAGCCATGGTTAAGGGCCATTCGGGTTCTCGGTGGCAACAAACTTGTGGTGGAGAGGCTAAGGTGTCAAAATGCCTTAACCATGGTGCATGGGCGTGCTTGACTTGGTGCGGGAGCCATAGGACGCGGATAGGAACCGGCCCGTGCGGCGGCAAAGTCGTGTGTGCAAATATGGCGGTTACGGGCCGTGGAGCCAAGGTTAAGTGCCGTTCGGGCTCTCGGCGATGACCAAATGCTATGGTAGAGAGGCGGAAGGTGTCAAAATGCCTTAACCATGGCGTACGGGCTTGCTTGACTCGGTCGGGAGCCATAGGATGCGTTGGAACCGGCCATGCGGCGGCATGGTCGTGTGTGCAAATATGGCAGTTTTGCGCCGTGGAGGCATGGTTAAGGGCCCTTCAGGCTCTCGGGTGATGGAAAACTCTATGGTGGAGAGGTGAGAGGCATCAAAATGGCTTAACCATGGCGTACGAGCATGCTTGCCCCGGTGCAATTATGGCGAAGTCCTGTAGTTAAGGATGCACGGGATCCTTAGCCATGGCGTGCGGCGTAGGACACGCACGGTCGTGTGTGCAATTATGGATGTGCAGGTCGTGGAGCTATAGTTAAGGGCCGTTCGGGCTCTCGGGTGATGACAAATATTGTGGTGGTGGGCCGGAGGTGTCAAAATGCCTTAACCATGGCATACGGTCGTGCTTGACCTAGTGTCGAGGCTATAGGACATGCGAGGAACCGGCTATCACGGTAGCATAGTCGTGTGTGCAAATATGGCGGTTCTAGAGCGGTGGAGCCATGGTTAAGGTCCATTCGGGTTCTTGGGCGCCATCAAACGCTGTGGTGGAGAGGCCGGCGGTGTCAAAATGCCTTAACCATGGTGCATGGGCGTGCTTGACTTGGTGCGAGGAAGCGTAGGACGCATAGGAACCGGCCGTGCGCGGCAAAAGTCGTGTGTGCAAATATGGCGGTTACGGAGCCGTGGGCCGGGGTTAAGGGCCGTTCGGGCTCTTGAGTGTGACAAACGCTATGGTAGAGGCCGGAGGTGTCAAAATGCCTTAACCATGGCGTACGGGCATGCTTGACTCGGAGGCGGGAGCCATAAAATGCGTTGGAACCGACCATGCGGCGCTGCATGGTCGTGTGTGCAAATGTGGCGGTTTTGCGCCGTGGAGCCATGGTTAAGGCCCTTCGGGCTCTCGGGTGATGGAAAACTCTATGGTGGAGAGGTGAGAGGCATCAAAATGGCTTAGCCATGGCGTACGGGTGTGCTTGAACCGGTCGCAGGGCCGTAGGATGCACGGGATCGGACGTGCACCGGCACAGTCGTGTGTGCAATTATGGATGTTACAGGAGTCATGGAGCTATAGTTAAGGGCCGTTCGGGCTCTCGGGTGATGACAAACATTGTGGTGGTGGGGCCAAAGGTGTCAAAATGCCTTAACCATGGCATACGGTCGTGCTTGACCTAGTGTCGAGCTGGCATGTAGGACACGTAGGCAGACATTTGTGCGGTAGCATAGTCGTGTGTGCAAATATGGCGGTTCTAGAGCGGTGGAGCCATGGTTAAGGGCCATTCGGGTTCTTGGGCGGCAACAAATCTTGTGATCGAGAGGCTAGCGGTGTCAAAACGCCTTAACCATAGTGCATGGGCGTGCTTGACTTGGTGCGAGCCGTAGGATGCGTTAGGAACCCCGGCCGTGCGGCCAAAGTCGTGTGTGCAAATATGGCGGTTACGGAGACGTGGAGCCGAGGTTAAGTGCGTTCGGGCTCTCAAGTGATAAACGCTATGGTAGAAGGCCAGAGGTGTCAAAATGCCTTAACCATGGCGTACGGGCATGCTTGACTCGGGCGGAGCCATAAAATGCGTTGGAACCGGCCGTGCGGCGGCATGGTCGTGTGTGCAAATATGGCGGTTTTGGAGCCGTGGAGGCATGGTTAAGGGCCCTTCGGGCTCTCGGGTGATGGAAAACTCTATGGTGGAGAGGTGAGAGGCATCAAAATGGCTTAACCAGGCGTACGGGCGTGCTTGACCCGGTGCCTTGAGAGCCATAGGATGCACTTTGGATGCGGCCGTGCGGCCGGCACGGTCGTGTGTGCAATTATGGATGCAGGTTGTGGGCTGTAGTTAAGGGCCGTTCGGGCTCTCGGGTGATGACAAACATTGTGGTGGTAAGGGCGGAGGCATCAAACGCCTTAACCATGGCATACGGTCATGCTTGACCTAGTGTCGAAAAGCGCAGGACACGCACCCGGGACCGGTGATGCGGTAGCATATTCGTGTGTGCAAATATGGCAGTTCTAGAGGTTTGTGGAGCCATGGTTAAGGGCCATTCGGGTTCTCGGGCGGCAACAAATCGCTGTGGTGGAGAGGCTAGAGGTGTCAAAATGCCTTAACCATGGCATGCGGGCATGCTTGACTCGGTGCGGGAGCCATAGGATGCGTAGGCGGCGGCCGTGCGGCGGCATGGTCGTGTGTGCAAATATGGCGGTTACGGAGCCGTGGAGCCAAGGTTAAGGGCCGTTCGGGCTCTCGGCGATGGCAAGCGCTATGGTAGAGGCCGAAGTGTCAAAATGCCTTAACCATGGCGTACGGGCATGCTTGACTCGGTCAGAGGGAGCCATAGGATGCGTTGGAACCGAGGTGCGGCGGCATGGTCGTGTGTGCAAATGTGGCGGTTTTGCTTAGTGGAGCCATGGTTAAGGGCCCTTCGGGCTCTCGGGTGATGGAAAACTCTATGGTGGAGAGGTGAGAGGCATCAAAATGGCTTAACCATGGCGTACGGGTGTGCTTGAACCGGTGCGGGCGTAGGATGCAGGGGATCCGGGCCGTGCGCCGGCACGCAGTCGTGTGTGCAATTATGGATGCAGGTCGTGGAGCTATAGTTAAGGGCCGTTCGAACTCTCGGGTGATGACAAATATTGTGGTGGTGAGGCCAAAGGCGTCAAAACGCCTTAACCATGGCATACGGTCGTGCTTGACCTAGTGTCGAGAGCTATAGGACACGAGGCGTTTGTGCGGTAGCATAGTCGTGTGTGCAAATATGGCGGTTCTAGAGGCGGTGGAGCCATGGTTAAGGGCCATTCGGGTTCTCGGGCGGTAACAAATCTATTTGTGGTGGAGAGGCCAAAGGTGTTAAAACGCCTTAACTATGGTGCATGGGCGTGCTTGACTTGGTGCGAGGAACCGTGGGATGCATAGGAACCGGCCGTGCGCGGCAAAGTCATGTGTGCAAATATGAGTTACGGAGCCGTGGGCCGGGTTAAGGGCCGTTCGGGCTCTCGAGCAAGCGACAAACGCTATGGTAGAGAGGCCGAGAGGTGTCAAAATGCCTTAACCATGTGTACGGGCTTGCTTGACTCGGTGCAGAGAGCCATAGGGATGCGCGTGGAACCGACCATGCGGCGGCATGGTCGTGTGTGCAAATGTGGCGGTTTTCGGCCGTGGAGCCATGGTTAAGGGCCCTTCGGGCCCTCGGGTGATGGAAAACTCTATGGTGGAGAGGTGAGAGGCATCAAATGGCTTAACCAAGGTGTGCGGGTGTGCTTGAACACGGTGCAGGAGAGCTAGTAGGATGCACAGGATCGGCCGTGCGCCGGCACGGTCGTGTGTGCAATTATGGATGTTAAGGTCGTGGAGCTATAGTTAAGGGCCGTTCGGGCTCTCGGGTGATGACAAACATTGTGGTGGTGGGGCCGGAAGGTGTCAAAATGCCTTAACCATGGCATACGGTCATGCTTGACCTAGTGTCGAGAGGCTGTAGGACACGTAGGAGCCGGGCGTGCGGTAGCATAGTCGTGTGTGCAAATATGGCGGTTCTAGGCGGTGGAGCCATGGTTAAGGGCCATTCGGGTTCTTGGGCGGCAACAAATCTTTGTGGTCGAGAGGCTAGCGGTGTCAAAACATCTTAACCATAGTGCATGGGCATGCTTGACTTGGTGCGAGGAGCCATAGGATGCGCGAGACCGGCCGTGCGGCGGCAAGTCGTGTGTGCAAAATGGCGGTTACGGAGGCGTGGAGCCGAGGTTAAGTGCCGTTCGGGCTCTCGAGTGACGGCAAACGCTATGGTAGAGAGGCCGGAAGGTGTCAAAATGCCTTAACCATGGCGTACGGGCATGCTTGACTCGGGCCGGGAGCCATAAAATGCGTTGGAACCGACCGTGCGGCACCATGGTCGTGTGTGCAAATATGGCGGTTTTGGAGCCATGGAGGCATGGTTAAGGGCCCTTCGGGCTCTCGGGTGATGGAAAACTCTATGGTGGAGAGGTGAGAGGCATCAAAATGGCTTAACCATGGCGTACGGGCATGCTTGACCCGGTGAGAGAGCCATAGGATGCACCGGGGATCCGGCCGTGCGGCGGCACGGTCGTGTGTGCAATTATGGATGTTAGGTTGTGGAGGCTGTAGTTAAGGGCCGTTCGGGCTCTCGGGTGATGACAAACATTGTGGTGGTGAGGCCAAAGGCATCAAAATGCCTTAACCATGGCATACGGTCATGCTTGACCTAGTGTCAAGTAGGACATGGACACGCACGGGGCATTTGTGCGGCAGCACAGTCGTGTGTGCAATTATGGATGTTCTAGAGTTGTGGAGCCATGGTTAAGGGCCATTCAGGCTCTCAGGCGGCAACAAACATTGTGGTGGAGAGGCTAGAGGTGTCAAAATGCCTTAACCATGGCATACGGGCATGCTTGACTTAGTGCCAGGAGCCATAGGATGCGTTGGAACTGACCGTGCGGCAGCATGGTCGTGTGTGCAAATATGGCGGTTACGGAGCCGTGGAGCCAAGGTTAAGGGCCGTTCGGGCTCTCGGCGATGGCAAATGCTATGGTAGAGACCGAGGAGGTGTCAAAATGCCTTAACCATGGCGTACGGGCATGCCTTGACTCGGTAGGGAGAGCCATAGGATGCGTTGGAACCGGCCGTGCGGCCGGCATGGTCGTGTGTGCAAATATGGCGGTTTTGTAGCCGTGGAGGCTGTGGTTAAGGGCCCTTCAGGCTCTCGGGTGATGAAAAACTCTATGGTGGAGAGGTGAGAGGCATCAAAATGGCTTAACCATGGCGTACGGGGCGTGCTTGACCCGGTGCCAGAGCGTAGGATGCGACGAGGATCCGGGCGTGCGGCGGCACGGTCGTGTGTGCAATTATGGATGTTACGGGTCGTGGAGCTATAGTTAAGGGCCGTTCGGGCTCTCGGGTGATGACAAATATTGTGGTGGTGAGGCCGGGGCGTCAAAACACCTTAACCATGGCATACGGTCGTGCTTGACCTAGTGTCGAGCTATAGGACATGCAGGAGGCGCTTGGTTGTGCGGTAGCATAGTCGTGTGTGCAAATATGGCAGTTCTAGAGTTTGTGGAGCCATGGTTAAGGACCATTCGGGGTTCTCGGGCGGTAATAAATGCTGTGGTGGAGAGGCCAAAGGTGTTAAACGCCTTAACCATGGTGCATGGGCGTGCTTGACTTGGTGCGAGGAGAAGTAGGGCGCATAGGAACCGGCCGTGCGGCGGCAAAGTCGTGTGTGCAAAATGGCGGTTACGGAGCCGTGGAGGCGAGGTTAAGGAGCCGTTCGGGCTCTCGAGCAACGACAAACGCTATGGTAGAGGCCGGAGGTGTCAAAATGCCTTAACCATGGCGTACGGGCTTGCTTGACTCGGTGCGGGAGCCATAGGACGCGTTGGAACCGACCATGCGGCGGCATGGTCGTGTGCAAATGTGGCGGTTTTCTTGCCGTGGAGCCATGGTTAAGGGCCCTTCGGGCTCTCGGGTGATGGAAAACTCTATGGTGGAGAGGTGAGAGGCATCAAAATGGCTTAACCATGGCGTACGGGTGTGCTTGAACCGGTGCAGAGAGCCGTAGGATGCACGGGGATCCGGCCGTGCGCGGCACGGTCGTGTGTGCAATTATGGATGTTACGGAGTCGTGGAGCTAGAGTTAAGGGCCGTTCGGGCTCTCGGGTGATGACAAACATTGTGGTGGTGGGGCCAAAGGTGTCAAAATGCCTTAACCATGGCATACGGTCGTGCTTGACCTAGTGTGTCGAGAGGCTGTAGGACACGTAGGAGCATTTGTGCGGTAGCATAGTCGTGTGTGCAAATATGGCGGTTCTAGAGCGGTGGAGCAATGGTTAGGGCCATTCGGGTTCTTGGGCGGCAACAAATGCTGTGTTCGAGAGGCCAGCGGTGTCAAAATGCCTTAACCATAGTGCATGGGCGTGCTTGACTTGGTGCGGAGCCGTAGGATGCGCGAGGAACCGGCCGTGCGGCGGCAAAGTCGTGTGTGCAAATATGGCGGTTGGAGTCGTGGGCCGAGGTTAAGTGCCGTTCGGGCTCTTGAGTGACGGCAAGCGCTATGGTAGAGAGGCCGAGGTGTCAAAATGCCTTAACCATGGTGTACGGGCATGCTTGACTCGGCTAGGGAGCCATAAAATGCGTTGGAACCGGCAGGTGCGGCGGCATGGTTGAGTGTGCAAATATGGCCGGTTTTGGAGCCGTGGAGGCATGGTTAAGGGCCCTTCGGGCTCTCGGGTGATGGAAAACTCTATGGTGGAGAGGTGAGAGGCATCAAAATGGCTTAACCATGGCATACGGGCGTGCTTGACCCGGTGCCAAGAGCCATAGGATGCACGGGGATCCGGCCGTGCGCACGATCGTGTGTGCAATTATGGATGTTTTGGAGTCGTGGTTTGTAGTTAAGGGCCATTCGGGCTCTCGGGTGATGACAAACATTGTGATGGTGAGGCCGGAAGGCATCAAAATGCCTTAACCATGGCATACGGTCGTGCTTGACCTAGTGTCGGGGCATGTAGGACACGTAGGAGCCGGTTGTGCGGTAGCATAGTCGTGTGTGCAAATATGGCGGTTCTAGAGGCGGTGGAGCCATGGTTAAGGGCCATTCGGAGTTCTCGGGCGGCAACAAATGCTATGGTGGAGAGGCCAAAGGTGTTAAAACGCCTTAACCATGGTGCATGGGCATGCTTGACTCGGTGCGAGGAGCCGTAGGACGTTAGGAGCCGGCCGTGCGGCGGCATGGTCGTGTGTGCAAATATGGCGGTTCGTGGAGCCGAGGTTAAGGGCCGTTCGGGCTCTCGGCGGCGACAAACGCTATGGTAGAGAGGCTAGAGGTGTCAAAATGTCTTAACCATGGCATACGGGCATGCTTGACTCGGTGTCGGGAGCCACGGGATGCGTTGGAACCGACCATGCGGCGGCATGGTCGTGTGTGCAAATATGGCGGTTTTGCGGCGTGGAGCCATGGTTAAGGGCCCTTCGAGGCTCTCGGGTGATGGAAAACTCTATGGTGGAGAGGTGAGAGGCATCAAAATGGCTTAACCATGGCGTACTGGGTGTGCTTGACCGGTGCGAGGAGGCATAGGATGCACGGGGATCCGGCGCGTGCACCGGCCACGGTCGTGTGTGCAATTATGGATGTTTTGGAGTCATGGAGCTATAGTTAAGGGCCGTTCGGGCCCTCGGGTGATGACAAATATTGTGGTGGTGAGGCCGAGGCATCAAAACGCCTTAACCATGGCATACGGTCATGCTTGACCTAGTGTCGAGAGCCATAGGACACGCACAAAGCGCTGTGCGGTAGCATATTCGTGTGTGCAAATATGGTAGTTCTAGAGTTTTGTGGAGCCATGGTTAAGGGCCATTCGGGTTCTCGGGCGGTAATAAACGCTATGGTGGAGAGGCTAAGGTGTCAAAATGCCTTAACCATGGTGCACGGGCATGCTTGACTCGGTGCGGGAGCCATAGGATGCGTTCGGGGAACCGGCCGTGCGGCGGCATGGTCGTGTGTGTGCAAATATGGCAGTTACGGAGCCGTAGAGCCAAGGTTAAGGGCCGTTCGGGCTCTCGAGCGATGGAAACGCTATGGTAGAGAGGCCCGGAAGGTGTCAAAATGCCTTAACCATGGTGTACGGGCATGCTTGACTCGGTCGAGAGCCATAGGATGCGTTGGAACCGACCGTGCGGCGGCATGGTCGTGTGTGCAAATATGGCGGTTTGCGGCCGTGGAGCCATGGTTAAGGGCCCTTCGAGGCTCTCGGGTGATGAAAAACTCTATGGTGGAGAGGTGAGAGGCATCAAAATGGCTTAACCATGGCGTACGGGCGTGCTTGACCCGGTGCGAGAGCCGTAGGATGCACGGGATCCGGCGTGCGGCGGCACGGTCGTGTGTGCAATTATGGATGCAGGAGTCGTGGGCTATAGTTAAGGGCCGTTCGGGCTCTCGGGTGATGACAAATATTGTGGTGGTGAGGCCGGAGGCATCAAACGCCTTAACCATGGCATACGGTCGTGCTTGACCTAGTGTCGAGAGCTATAGGACATGCGAGGAGCAGGCTGTGCGGCCAGCATAGTCGTGTGTGCAAAATATGGCAGTTCTAGAGTTTGTGGAGCCATGGTTAAGGGCCATTCGGGTTCAGGCGGCAACAAATGCTGTGGTCGAGGCCAAAGGTGCTCAAAACGCCTTAACCATAGTGCATGGCGTGCTTGACTTGGTGCGAGGAACCGTGGACGCATAGGAACCGCGTCGCGGCAAAGTCGATGTGCAAATATGGCGGTTCTGGCCCGTGGAGCCGAGGTTAAGTGCCGTTCGGCCTCTCGACGGCGATGACAAACGCTATGGTAGAGGCCAGAGGTGTCAAATGCCTTAACCATGGCGTACGGGCATGCTTGACTCGGTCTTAGGGAGCCATAAAAACGCGTTGGAACCGGCCATGCGGCGGCATGGTCGTGTGTGCAAATGTGGCGGTTTGCGCCGTGGAGCCATGGTTAAGGGCCCTTAAGGGGCTCTCGGGTGATGGAAAACTCTATGGTGGAGAGGTGAGAGGCATCAAAATGGCTTAACCATGGCGTACGGGTGTGCTTGAACCGGTCTTAGAAATGCAGTAGGATGCAGGATCCGGCCGTGCGCCGGCACGGTCGTGTGTGCAATTATGGATGTTACGGGTCGTGGAGCTATAGTTATGGGCCGTTCGGGCTCTCGGGTGATGACAAACATTGTGGTGGTGAGGCCGGAGGCATCAAAACGCCTTAACCATGGCATACGGTCATGCTTGACCTAGTGTCAGAGAGGCATGTAGGACACGCACGAACCCGGGCTTTGTGCGGTAGCATATTCGTGTGTGCAAATATGGCGGTTCTAGAGCGGTGGAGCCATGGTTAAGGGCCATTCAAGTTCTTGGGTGGCAACAAACGCTGTGGTGGAGAGGCCAGAGGTGTCAAAATGCCTTAACCATGGTGCACGGGCATGCTTGACTCGGTGCGGGAGCCATAGGATGCGTTGGAACGGCCGTGCGGCGGCATGGTCGTGTGTGCAAATTGGCGGTTCTGGAGCGTGGAGCCAAGGTTAAGGGCCGTTCGGGCTCTCGGCGATGGCAAATGCTATGGTAGAGAGACCCGGAGGTGTCAAAATGCCTTAACCATGGCGTACGGGCATGCTTGACTCGGTCTTGAGAGCCATAGGATGCGTTGGAACCGGCCAGGTGCGGCGGCATGGTCGTGTGTGCAAATATGGCAGTTTTGCGGCCGTGGAGGCATGGTTAAGGGCCCTTCGGGCTCTCGGGTGATGAAAAACTCTATGGTGGAGAGGTGAGAGGCATCAAAATGGCTTAACCATGGTGTACGGGCGTGCTTGACCCGGTGCCGAGAGCCATAGGATGCCGGGGATCCGGGCGTGGCGGCGGCACGGTCGTGTGTGCAATTATGGATGTTCTGGGGTCGTGGAGCTGTAGTTAAGGGCCGTTCGGGCTCTCGGGGTGATGACAAATATTGTGGTGGTGAGGCCAAAGGCATCAAAATGCCTTAACCATGGCATACGGTCGTGCTTGACCTAGTGTCGAGCTATAGGACATGTAGGAGCTGGCGTGCGGTAGCATAGTCGTGTGTGCAAATATGGCGGGTTCTAGAGTTTGTGGAGCCATGGTTAAGGGCCATTCGGGTTCTCGGGCGGTAATAAACACTGTGGTGGAGAGGCCAAAGGTGTTAAAACGCCTTAACCATGGTGCATGGGCATGCTTGACTTGGTGCGGGGAGCCGTAGGATGCGTTGGAACCGGCCGTGCGGCAGCATGGTCGTGTGTGCAAATATGGCAGTTTTGGAGCCGTGGAGCCATGGTTAAGGGCCCTTCAGGCTCTCGGGTGATGAAAAACGCTATGGTAGTGAGGCGGAGGTGTCAAAATGCCTTAACCATGGCGTACGGTCTTGCTTGACTCGGTCTTGAGAGCCATAGGATGCGTTGGAACCGACCATGCGGCGGCATGGTCGTGTGTGCAAATGTGGCGGTTTTGCGGCCGTGGAGCCATGGTTAAGGGCCCTTCGGGCTCTCGGGTGATGGAAAACTCTATGGTGGAGAGGTGAGAGGCATCAAAATGGCTTAACCATGGCGTACGGGTGTGCTTGAACCGGTGCCGAGAGCCGTAGGATGCACGGGGATCCGGCCGTGCACCGGCACGATCGTGTGTGCAATTATGGATGTTACGGAGTCGTGGAGCTATAGTTAAGGGCCGTTCGGGCTCTCGGGTGATGACAAACATTGTGGTGGTGGGACGGAGGTGTCAAAATGCCTTAACCATGGCATACGGTCGTACTTGACCTAGTGTCGAGAGCTATAGGACACGTAGGAACGGGCGTGCGGTAGCATAGTCGTGTGTGCAAATATGGCGGTTCTAGAGCGGTGGAGCCATGGTTATGGGCCATTTGGGTTCTTGGGCGACAACAAATGCTGTGGTGGAGAGGCCAGCGGTGTCAAACGCCTTAACCATAGTGCATGGCGTGCTTGACTTGGTGCGGAGAGCGTAGGATGCCCGGGGAACCGGCCGTGCGACGGCAAAGTCGTGTGCAAATATGGCGGTTCCGGAGCCGTGGAGCCAGGGGTTAAGTGCCGTTCGGGCTCTGAGTGACGGCAAACGCTATGGTAGAGAGCCGGAGGTGTCAAAATGCCTTAACCACGGCGTACGGGCATGCTTGACTCGGCGGGAGCCATAAATGCGTTGGAACCGACCATGCGGCGGCATGGTCGAGTGTGCAAATATGGCGGTTTTGCACTGCCATGGAGGCATGGTTGGGGCCCTTCGGGCTCTGGGTGATGGAAAACTCTATGGTGGAGAGGTGAGAGGCATCAAAATGGCTTAACCATGGTGTACGGCGTGCTTGACCGGTGCGAGAGCCATAGGATGCACGGGATCCGGCCGTGCGGCGGCACGGTCATGTGTGCAATTATGGATGTTGGAGTCGTGGGGCGTAGTTAAGGGCCGTTCGAGGCTCTCGGGTGATGACAAACATTGTGGTGGTGAGGCCGGAAGGCATCAAAATGCCTTAACCATGGCATACGGTCATGCTTGAGGCCTAGTGTCAAGAGGCGCCCAGGGACCTTGCGAACCGGCATGCGGTAGCATATTCGTGTGTGCAAATATGGCGGTTCTAGGCTGTGGAGCCATGGTTAAGGGCCATTCGGAGATCCTCGAGGCAGACAAATCTTTGTGGTGGAGAGGCTAGAGGTGTCAAAATGCCTTAACCATGGTGTACGGGCATGCTTGACTCGGTGCCGGGAGCCATAGGATGCGTTGGGCTGACCAGGTGCGGCGGCATGGTCGTGTGTGCAAATAGCGATTCTGGGCCGTGGAGCCAAGGTTAAGGGCCGTTCGGAGGCTCTCGGCGATGGCAAACGCTATGGTAGAAGGCCGAGAGGTGTCAAAATGCCTTAACCATGGCGTACGGGCATGCTTGACTCGGTCCGAGAGCCATAGGATGCGTTGGAACCGGCCGTGCGGCGGCATGGTTGTGTGCAAATATGGCGGTTTTGCGGCCGTGGAGGCATGGTTAAGGGCCCTTCGAGGCTCTCGGGTGATGAAAAACTCTATGGTGGAGAGGTGAGAGGCATCAAAATGGCTTAACCATGGTGTACGGGCGTGTTTGAGCCGGTGCCGAGAGCCGTAGGATGCAGGATCCGGCCGTGCGCGGCACGTCGTGTGCAATTATGGATGTTACGGAGTCGTGGAGCTATAGTTAAGGGCCGTTCGGGCTCTCGGGTGATGACAAACATTGTGGTGGTGAGGCCGGAGATGCATCAAAATGCCTTAACCATGGCATACGGTCATGCTTGACCTAGTGTCGAAGGCGCCCAGGACACGTAGGAACCGGTTGTGCGGTAGCATATTCGTGTGTGCAAATATGGCAGTTCTAGAGCGGTGGAGCCATGGTTAAGGGCCATTCGGGTTCTTGGGCGGCAACAAATGCTGTGGTGGAGAGGCCAGAGGTGTCAAAATGCCTTAACCATGGTGCACGGGCATGCTTGACTTGGTGCCGGGAGCCATAGGATGCGTTGGAGACGGCGTGTAATGTGCGGCATGGTGTGTGTGCAAATATGGCGGTTAAAGGCGTGGAGCCAAGGTTAAGGGCCGTTCGGGCTCTCAGCGAGCAAAGCGCTATGGTAGAGAGGCCGGAGGTGTCAAAATGCCTTAACCATGGCGTACGGGCATGCTTGACTCGATGCAGAGACCCCATGGGGATGCGTTGGAGCCGAGGTGCGGCGGCATGGCCGTGTGTGCAAATATGGCAGTTTCGCCGGCCGTGGATATGGTTAAGGGCCCCTTCGGGCTCTCGGGTGATGAAAAACTCTATGGTGGAGAGGTGAGAGGCATCAAAATGGCTTAACCATGGCGTACGGGCGTGCTTGAACCGGTCTTGAGGCCATAGGATGCAGGGATCCGGGCCATGCGCTTGCGGCACTGATCGTGTGTGTGCAATTATGGATGTTACCGGAGTGGTGGGCTATAGTTAAGGGCCGTTCGGGCTCTCGGGTGATGACAAATATTGTGGTGGTGGGCCGGAGGTGTCAAACGCCTTAACCATGGCATACGGTCGTGCTTGACCTAGTGTCGAGAGCCATAGGACATGCGAGGCGTTGTGCGGTAGCATAGTCGTGTGTGCAAATATGGCGGTTCTGGCCCGGTGGAGCCATGGTTAAGGGCCATTCGGGTTCTTGGGCGGTAATAAACGCTGTGGTGGAGAGGCCAAAGGTGTCAAAACGCCTTAACCATAGTGCATGGGCGTGCTTGACTTGGTGCGGAGCCGTAGGATGCATAAAGGAACCGGCCGTGCGCGGCAAAGTCGTGTGTGCAAATATGGCGATTCTGGAGCGCGTGGAGCCGAGGTTAAGGGCCGTTCGGGCTCTCGGCGATGACAAACGCTATGGTAGAGAGGCCGGAGGTGTCATAATGCCTTAACCATGGCGTACGGGCTTGCTTGACTCGGTCTCAAGGGGGGAGCCATAGGGACGCGTTGGAACCGACCATGCGGCGGCATGGTCGTGTGTGCAAATGTGGCGGTTTTGCGCCGTGGAGCCATGGTTAAGGGCCCTTCGGGCTCTCGGGTGATGGAAAACTCTATGGTGGAGAGGTGAAGAGGCATCAAAATGGCTTAACCATGGTGTACGGGTGTGCTTGACGGTGCGAGGGCGTAGGATGCACGGGGATCCGGTCGTGCGCCGGCATACGGTCGTGTGTGCAATTATGGATGTTATGGAGTCGTGGAGGTTATAGTTAAGGGCCGTTCGGGGTCTGGTGATGACAAACATTGTGGTGGTGGGGCCAAAGGTGTCAAAATGCCTTAACCATGGCATACGGTCGTGCTGACCTAGTGTCGAGGAAGGGCTGTGGGACACGTAGGACCGGCGTGCGGTAGCATGTCGTCGTGTGTGCAAATATGGAGTTCTAGAGCGGTGGAGCCATGGTTAAGGGCCATTCGGGTTCTTGGGCGGCAACAAATCTTTGTGGTTGACGCGGCCCGGTGTCAAAATGCCTTAACAATGGCACGGGCATCCCAGCTTGAGCTCGGTGCGAGGAAGCCATAGGATGCGAGCCGGCCGTGCGCGGCATGGTCGTGTGTGCAAATATATGGCGAGTTAAGAACCTTAGACCGAGGTTAAGGGCGTTCGGGCTCTCAGTGACGGCAAAAGCGCTATGGTAGAAGGCCGGAAGGTGTCAAATGCCTTAACCATGGCGTGCGGGCATAACTTGACTCGAGAGTCGGGAGCCATAAGTGCGTTGGAACCGGCCGTGCGGCAGCATGGTCATGTGTTATAAGCTATAGCGGTTTGCGGCCGTGGAGGCATGGTTAGGGCCACCCGAGGGCTCGAGGTGATGAAAAACTCGGTGGAGAGGTGAGAGGCATCAAAATGGCTTAACCATGGCGTACGGGCGTGCTTGACCCGGTGCGAGAGCCATAGGATGCCTGGGGATCAGGTGCGGTAGCACGTGATCGTGTGCAATTATGGATGTTCGGAGTCGTGGAGCTATAGTTAAGTGCCGTTCGGGCTCTCGGGTGATGACAAACATTGTGGTGGTGAGGCCGGGGCATCAAAATGCCTTAGCCATGGCATACGGTCATGCTTGACCTGGTGTCGAGAGCGTAGGACACGCACGGAAGCCATTTGTGCGGTAGCATAGTCGTGTGTGCAAAAAAATATGGCGGTTCTAGAGGCTGTGGAGCCATGGTTAAAGGGCCATTCGGGTTCTCGGGTGGCAACAAATGCTGTGGTGGAGAGGCTAAAGGTGTCGAAATGCCTTAACCATGCGTGCGGGCATGCTTGACTCGGTGCCGGGAGCCATAGGATGCGTTAGGCAACCGTGCGGCGGCATGGTCGTGTGTGCAAATAGCGGTTCGGAGCGAGTGGGGCAAGGTTAAGGGCCATTCAAGCTCTCGAGCAATGGCAAAGCTATGGTAGAGAGGCAGGAAGGTGCAAAATACCTTAACCATGGCGTATGGGCATGTTGGCCTTCTGGTCTTAGGAAGCCCATAGGATGCGTTAGGCCGGCCGTGCGCGGCATGGTCGTGTGTGCAAATATGGCGGTTTGCGCGTGGAGCTGTGGTTAAGGGCCCTTCGGGCTCGGGTGATGAAAAACTCTATGGTGGAGATGTGAGAGGCATCAAAATGGCTTAACCATAGGCGTACGGGCGTGCTTGACCCGGTGCAAGAGGCGTAGGATGCACGAGGATCCGGTTTGTGCGGTAGCACGGTCGTGTGTCGTGCAATTATGGATGTTACGGAGTCATGGAGCTATAGATAGAGCCGTTCGGGCTCTCGGGTGATGACAAACATTGTGGTGGTGAGGGCCGGAGCGTCAAATGCCTTAACCATGGCATACGGTGCGTGCTTGACCTAGTGTCGAGAGCGCTATAGGACATGCGAGGTAGGCTGTGCGGTAGCATAGTCGTGTGTGCAAATATGGCGGTTCTAGAAGCGGTGGAGCCATGGTTAAGGGCCATTGATGATGGGTTCTCGGGCGGTAACGCTTTTGTGGTGGAGAGGCCAAAGGTGTTAAACGCCTTAACCATAGTGCATGGGCGTGCTTGACTTGGTGCGAGAGAGCCGTAGGATCGCGAGGAACCGGCCGTGCGACGGCGACAAGTCGTGTGTGCAAATAATAAGCGGTTCGGAGCCCCGTGGAGCGGGTGCCGTTCGGGCTCTTGAGTGACGGCAAAGCTATGGTAGAGGCCGAGGTGTCAAAATACCTTAACCACCATGGCGTACGGAGGCATACTTGACTCGAAACCGGAAGCCATAAAATGCGTTGGAACCGACCGTGCGGCAGCATGGTCGAGGTGTGCAAATATGGTAGTTTTGGGCCGATGGAGGCATGGTTAAGGGCCCTTCGAGGCTCTCGGGTGATGGAAAACTCTATGGTGGAGAGGTGAGAGGCATCAAAATGGCTTAACCATGGCATACGGCGTGCTTGACCCGTGCCCCTGAGGCATAGGATGCCAGGATCCGACCGTGCGGCGGCACGGTCGTGTGTGCAATTATGGATACGAGTCGTGGGGGGTAGTTAAGGGCCGTTCAGGCTCTCGGGTGATGACAAACATTGTGGTGAGTGAGACGGGCATCAAACGAAACACCTTAGCCATGGCGTGCGGTCATGCTTGACCTAGTGTCAAGAAGGCATGGGGACAATACACGAGCGCAACATTTGCGGTGCATATTCGTGCGTGCAAATATGGCGGTTCTAGAGTTTGTGGAGCCATGGTTAAGGGCCATTCCCGGGTTCTCGAGGCGGCAACAAAGCGCTATGGGTGGAGAGGCTAGAGGTGTCAAAATGCCTTAACCACGGGCGTACGGGCATGTGACTCGGTGCGGAGCCATAGGATGCGTTGGAGCTTGGCCGTGCGGCGGCATGGTCGTGTGTGCAAATATGGCGATTCACGGAGTAGTGGAGCCAAGGTTAAGGGCCGTTCGGGCTCTCGGCGATGGCAAATGCTATGGTTGAGAGGCCGGAGGTGTCAAAATGCCTTAACCATGGCGTATGGGCATGCTTGACTCGGTGCCGAGAGCCTTAGGATCGTTGGAACCCGGCAGGTGTGGCAGCATGGTCGTGTGTGCAAAATGGCGGTTTTGCGGCCGTGGAGGCACGTGGTTAAGGGCCCTTCGGGCTCTCGGGTGATGAAAAACTCTATGGTGGAGAGGTGAGAGGCATCAAAATGGCTTAACCATGGCGTAACGCGGGCATGCTTGACCCGGTCTTAGGGCTGAAGTAGGATGCACGGGATCAGTACGTGCGGCACGGTCGTGTGTGCAATTATGGATGTTACGGAGTCGTGGAGCTATAGTTAAGGGCCATTGGGGCTCTGGGGTGATGACAAATATTGTGGTGGTGAGGCCAGGGGCGTCAAAATGCCTTAACCATGGCATACGGTCGTGCTTGACCTAGTGTCGAGCTATAGGACATGCGAGGAACCTGCCGTGTGCGGTAGCATAGTCGTGTGTGCAAATATGGCGGTTCTAGAAGTGTGGAGCCATGGTTAAAGGCCATTCGGGTTCTCGGGCGGTAATAAACGCTGTGGTGGAGAGGCCAAAGGTAAAACACCTTAACCATGGTGCATGGGCGTGCTTGACTTGGTGCGAGCCCCATGGACGCATAAGGCCGCCGTGCGCGGCAAAGTCGTGTGTGCAAATATGGTAGTTGGGCCGTGGAACGAGGTTAGGGCCGTTCAGGCTCTCAAGCGACGACAAATGCTATGGTAGAGAGGCCAGAGGTGTCAAAACGCCTTAACCATGGCGTACGGGCTTGCTTGACCGGTCTTAGGGAGCCATAGGACGCGCGTTCGACCATGCATCGGCTTGGCATTGGTGCCGTGTGTGCATATGTCGCGGCGGTTTTTGCGCCGTGGAGCCATGGTTAGGGCCCTTCAGGCTCTCGGGTGATGGAAAACTCTATGGTGGAGAGGCGAGAGGCATCAAAATGAGCAACCACGGCCGTACGGGCGTGCTTGAGCCGGTGCCGAGAGCCATAGGATGCACGGGATCCGGCCCGTGCGGCCGGCACGGTCGTGTGTGCAATTATGGATGTTACGGAGTCGTGGAGCTATAGTTAAGGGCCGTTCGGGCTCTCGGGTGATGACAAACATTGTGGTGGTGAGGCCGGAGGCGTCAAAATGCCTTAACCATGGCATACGGTCGTGCTTGACCCTAGTGTCGAGAGGCTAGGACATAGGAGGCCGTGCGGTAGCATAGTCGTGTGTGCAAATATGGCGGTTCTAGAGCGGTGGAGCCATGGTTAAGGGCCATTCGGGTTCTGGGCGGCAACAAATGCTGTGGTTGAGAGGCCAGAGGTGTCAAAACGCCTTAACCATGGTGCATGGGCGTGCTTGACTTGGTGCGAGGAGCCGTAGGATGCATAGGAACCGGCCGTGCGGCAGCAAAGTCGTGTGTGCAAATATGGCAGTTCTGGAGCCGTGGAGCCAAGGTTAAGGGCCGTTCAGGCTCTCGAGCGATGAAAAACGCTATGGTAGAGAGGCCAGAGGTGTCAAAATGCCTTAACCATGGCGTACGGGCTTGCTTGACTCGGTCGGGGAGCCATAGGATGCGTTGGAACCGGCCATGCGGCGGCATGGTCGTGTGTGCAAATGTGGCGGTTTTGGGCCGTGGAGCCATGGTTAAGGGCCCTTCGGGCTCTCGGGTGATGGAAAACTCTATGGTGGAGAGGTGAGAGGCATCAAAATGGCTTAACCATGGCGTACGGGTGTGCTTGACCCGGTGCCGAGAGCCGTAGGATGCACGGGATCCGGCCGTGCGGCCGGCACGGTCGTGTGTGCAATTATGGATGTTACGGGTCGTGGAGCTATAGTTAAGGGCCGTTCGGGCTCTCGGGTGATGACAAACATTGTGGTGGTGAGGCCGGAGGTGTCAAACGCCTTAACCATGGCATACGGTCGTGCTTGACCTAGTGTCGAGAGCTTTGTAGGACACGTAGGCGAGGCCGGCGTGCGGTAGCATAGTCGTGTGTGCAAATATGGCGGTTCTAGAGCGGTGGAGCCATGGTTAAGGGCCATTCGGGTTCTCGGGCGGCAACAAATGCTGTGGTGGAGAGGCTAGCGGTGTCAAAATGCCTTAACCATAGTGCATGGGCGTGCTTGACTTGGTGCGAGGAGCCGTAGGATGCGTTAGGCCGGCCGTGCGGCGGCAAGTCGTGTGTGCAAATATGGCGGTTCGGAGCCGTGGAGCCGAGGTTAAGTGCCGTTCGGGCTCTTGAGTGATGGCAAATGCTATGGTAGAGAGGCCGGAGGTGTCAAAATGCCTTAACCATGGCGTACGGGCATGCTTGACTCGGGCGGGAGCCATAGGATGCGTTGGAGCCGACCGTGCGGCGGCATGGTCGTGTGTGCAAATATGGCGGTTTTGGAGCCGTGGAGGCATGGTTAAGGGCCCTTCGGGCTCTCGGGTGATGGAAAACTCTATGGTGGAGAGGTGAGAGGCATCAAAATGGCTTAACCATGGCGTACGGGCGTGCTTGACCGGTGCCGAGAGCCATAGGATGCACGGGATCCGGCCGTGCGGCGGCACGGTCGTGTGTGCAATTATGGATGCAGGTCGTGGAGGCTATAGTTAAGGGCCGTTCGGGCTCTCGGGTGATGACAAACATTGTGGTGGTGAGGCCCGGAGGCATCAAAATGCCTTAACCATGGCATACGGTCATGCTTGACCTAGTGTCAGAGAGCTGTAGGACACGCACGAGCCAGGCGTGCGGTAGCATAGTCGTGTGTGCAAATATGGCGGTTCTAGAGCGGTGGAGCCATGGTTAAGGGCCATTCGGGTTCTCGAGGGCGGCAACAAGCGCTGTGGTGGAGAGGCTAGAGGTGTCAAAATGCCTTAACCATGTGCATGGGCATGCTTGACTCGGTGCGGGAGCCATAGGATGCGTTGGGAGCGGCCGTGCGCGGCATGGTCGTGTGTGCAAATATGGCGGTTACGGGCCGTGGAGCCAAGGTTAAGGCCGTTCGGGCTCTCAAATGATGGCAAACGCTATGGTAGAGAGGCTAGAGGTGTCAAAATGCCTTAACCATGGCGTACGGGCATGCTTGACTCGGTGCCGAGAGCCATAGGATGCGTTGGAACCGACCGTGCGGCGGCATGGTCGTGTGTGCAAATATGGCAGTTTGGAGCCGTGGAGGCATGGTTAAGGGCCCTTCGGGCTCTCGGGTGATGAAAAACTCTATGGTGGAGAGGTGAGAGGCATCAAAATGGCTTAACCATGGCGTACGGGCGTGCTTGACCCGGTGCGAGAGCCATAGGATGCACGGGGATCCGGCCGTGCACCGGCACGGTCGTGTGTGCAATTATGGATGCAGGTCGTGGGCTATAGTTAAGGGCCGTTCGGGCTCTCGGGTGATGACAAACATTGTGGTGGTGAGGCCGGAGGCATCAAATTGCCTTAACCATGGCATACGGTCGTGCTTGACCTAGTGTCAAGAGCTATAGGACATGCGGGGAACCGGCGTGCGGTAGCATAGTCGTGTGTGCAAATATGGTAGTTCTAGAGTTTGTGGAGCCATGGTTAAGGGCCATTCGGGTTCTCGGCGGCAACAAGCGCTTTGTGGTGGAGAGGCCAAAGGTGTCAAAATGCCTTAACCATGGTGCATGGGCGTGCTTGACTTGGTGCGGGAGCCTTAGGATGCGTAGGAACCGGCCGTGCGGCGGCATGGTCGTGTGTGCAAATATGGCGGTTACGGAGCCGTGGAGCCAAGGTTAAGGGCCGTTCGGGCTCTCGAGCGATGGCAAACGCTATGGTAGAGAGGCCGGAGGTGTCAAATGCCTTAACCATGGCGTACGGGCATGCTTGACTCGGTGCCGGAGCCATAGGATGCGTTGGAACCGGCCATGCGGCGGCATGGTCGTGTGTGCAAATATGGCGGTTTTGCGGCCGTGGAGCATGGTTAAGGGCCCTTGGGCTCTCGGGTGATGAAAAACTCTATGGTGGGAGGTGAGAGGCATCAAAATGGCTTAACCATGGCGTACGGGCGTGCTTGACCCGGTGCCGAGGCCATAGGATGCACGGGGATCCGGGCGTGCGGCGGCACGGTCGTGTGTGCAATTATGGATGCAGGTCGTGGAGCTATAGTTAAGGGCCGTTCGGGCTCTCGGGTGATGACAAACATTGTGGTGGTGGGGCCAGAGGTGTCAAAATGCCTTAACCATGGCATACGGTCGTGCTTGACCTGGTGTCGAGAGCTATAGGACATGCAGGAACCGGCTGTGCGGTAGCAAAGTCGTGTGTGCAAATATGGCAGTTCTGGAGCCGTGGAGCCAAGGTTAAGGGCCATTCAGGCTCTCGAGCGACAACAAATGCTATGGTAGAGAGGCCAGAGGTGTCAAAATGCCTTAACCATGGTGTACGGGCTTGCTTGACTTGGTGCGAGAGCCGTAGGATGCGCATAGAGCGACCGTCGGCGGCAAAGTCGTGTGTGCAAATATGCGGTTAGGAGGCCGTGGAGCCAAGGTTAAGGGCCGTTCGGGCCCTCGGCGATAAAAACGCTATGGTAGAGAAGGCCGGGAGGTGTCAAAATGCCTTAACCATGGCGTACGGGCATGCTTGACTCGGCGGGAGCCATAGGATGCGTTGGAACCGGCCAGGTGCGGCAGCATGGTCGAGTGTGCAAATATGGCAGTTTTGCGGCCGTGGAGGCATGGTTAAAGGCCCTTCGGGCTCTCGGGTGATGGAAAACTCTATGGTGGAGAGGTGAGAGGCATCAAAATGGCTTAACCATGGCGTATAGGCGTGCTTGACCGGTGCCGAAGGCCGTAGGATGCATAGGATCCGGCCATGTGCGCCGGCTGTCGTGTGTGCAATTATGGATGTTACGGGTCGTGGATCTATAGTTAAGGGCCGTTCGGGCTCTCGGGTGATGACAAACATTGTGGTGTGAGGCCGGAAGGCATCAAAATGCCTTAACCATGGCATACGGTCGTGCTTGACCTAGTGTCGAGAGAGCTATAGGACACGCAGGAACCGGAAATGCGGTAGCATAGTCGTGTGTGCAAATATGGCGGTTCTGGGCGGTGGAGCCATGGTTAAGGGCCATTCGGGTTCTCGGGCGGCAATAAACGCTGTGGTGGAGAGGCCAAAGGTGTCAAAACGCCTTAACCATGGTGCATGGGCGTGCTTGACTTGGTGCGGAGCCGTGAGGACGCATAGGAACCGGCGCGTGCGCGGCAAAGTAATGTGTGTGCAAATATGGCGGTTACGGAGGCCGTGGTGGGCGGGTTAAGTGCGTTCGGGCTCGACGAAGTGATGGCAAACGCTATGGTAGAGAGGCCGAGGTGTCAAAATGCCTTAACCATGGCGTACGGGCATGCTTGACTCGGTCTTGGGAGCCATAGGGATGCGTTGGAACCCGGCCATGCGGCGGCATGGTCGTGTGTGCAAATGTGGCCCGGTTTTTGCCGTGGAGCATGGTTAAGGGCCCTTCGGGCTCTCGGGTGATGGAAAACTCTATGGTGGAGAGGTGAGAGGCATCAAAATGGCTTAACCATTGCGTACGGGTGTGCTTGAACCGGTGCCGGGCGCGTAGGATGCACGGGATCCGGCCGTGCGCCGGCACAGTCGTGTGTGCAATTATGGATGTTCGGGAGTCGTGGAGCTATAGTTAAGGGACATTTGGGCTCGCGGGTGATGACAAACATTGTGGT